>CM053248.1:42375370-42527870 GCA_028583405.1 Pogonophryne albipinna
TTTGGTTTCATAACATGGCTTGTTTTGAAGGGGGAATAAAACAGTAGATAAGCGGTAATTTAATTGCCTAATTTAGAGTTTGCTTCATCATCTTTCCGATTTTAACCTCATTTCGCACCTCATGTTATCATCAGTCAGAATTTAAATGAAAATGTGGTTGATTGCCAAGTTTTTGTTATATAATGTCCAAAATATAAACACAGTGAGAGGTAAAATGGAAAACTAAGAGCAAGTATTGCAAATAAATCAATAAAATACAACTACTTGTTAAATAACTAGTAGAAAAGAAATCATACAATACAAAATAAATGTATTATTAAAAGATAAAAAGTACAGAAATGTTAAATAATCCTATGAATGGAAGAAGAGTAGTGTGCAGAGATATATCACCCAAAATCAACATTTCAGTGTTTTTTTATTAACTTTTTTCATTAATTCCTCCGAAATTACACCAAAAATACATCGTTGTTACGTAATTGATCACGTCTGGACGTTTCCCCTGTCCCTGAAGTGTGCGCACAACGTTTGAATTTCACAAACCGTATCTTTAAATGTCGTTTTCTTAATATATTTCAGGAGGACGTGACGAAGCAGTGGCTGGTGAGGAAGCAGCGCAGCCAGAAGACCGGTGAGTGCGTTTCAAAGTGTCTGAGTAAAAAGCCACGCATAATGAACGTCTCCTGTTGAAAGGACAAACCTGACGAGCTGCTTTCATTCCAGCTAATCAGGACCGATGAAAGGCTTGTGTGTGAAAGTGATGATTGTAATGATGTCTTTCTTCCTGCAGACGCTGCACGATACATCCCCCACAACGGTGAGTAGGAACTGTCGTGAAGGAGGGATTATACTGAAATTAAATCACAGCGACTGGAGTTACGTGATCTTAAATCATCCGTATATCACATTATATTTACCCTAATAATGTGTTAAATAATGCACATCTTTAGGAATACATCTCTGCACACTACTCTCCAACAGAGCACATTAATGAACATTTCTGTAAACGTGCCAGAGTTAGCCAAGAGGCTCTTTTTCATCTGTAGTCCCTGGACAGATTCAACCTAAAACACATTTCATTTTAAACAAGTAAATACAATACATTTAAAACATGCAACAGACATTACTGGGATACTTAAATAAAACAATTTAAAATACAGAACATTAAAACAAAACAAAAGAACATGTTAAAACACAGGCAGTGGGTTGTAAGGAGCAGACGATTGGGTCAGTGTTGGCCGAGCTGATTCCTCACTAACCATGTTTTGAGTTTTGATTTAAATAAAGTGAAGTGGACTGGTCTCTGATTGAGTTCCATTAGGATTTATTTTACACTTGTTGTTTTCAGTAGTATTTGTACTTTTTGTATTTATTAACATTTTCTTTCAATATTTGCACTTGTTTTTCCATTGTAATGTTTTTTCATGCAGCTTTTTACACCAAAACTAGGCAATAAACAAAATGACGATAATATGAAGTGGGCCAAAAACCTCCCCTATGGTATGTATATATATATATATATATATATATATATATATATATATATATATATATATATATATATATATATATATATATATATATCACAAGGCAGGTAGTTATTAAAACAGCTGGTGGTTGATTTATTAGTTAATAACTCATCTTTGCAGCTACACGGTGGTTTGAAATGTTGAGAGTATAGTCTTGCTTTAAAGACCTCTTCTCTTCCTACAGTGTGGAACTGGATTTGTGATGCTGCAGGTAAGAAAACACTTTAAAGCAATCTGTGTGCTTCAAATGAATCTGTTTAAGGTATATAATAATAATAAAGTCAAAACAAAAGACCCAAAATAAACCACTTTTATAATGATATTAAAATAAATCTAACAATGTTGTGTATTTTTAAAGCTGCCACTACTACTTTTTTTTATTTGCTTTACATTTTAACACCAGAAAGAGATTTATATTAGATTAGGTTCTTTATTGTCGTTTGGCAGGGTACGAGATGTAGCAAGCATCTAACAAGGAGTGCATATAAGTGCATGAACTGATGTACTATATAAAATACAGAAGGTTCAGTATGTACCACAGCAGCGGGTCCCAACCTTTTTCATCTCAGGGCCCACTTAAGAATCTAAAAAATGTTCGCGACCGACATTCAACCATAAACAACACGGAGGCTAAATAAAGTTCTGATTGGTCGATTCAGAACATGTGACACGTTGTTAATCCAGTAGAACAGACCGCTGTCAAGGGCTGTAATGACCGTTGCTAAGGACTGTAATGACCGTTGCTAAGGACTGTAATGAGTCTGACCGTTGCTAAGGACGATCAAGAAAGAGAAAGGAAAGGAGGTTCGAATAAAAAGAAATCTTAATAATGAAAATGTTTCCACACAAATCAGAATGTTTTGCAAATGATTTGGCGGCCCACTTGCAATGCGGCCGCGGGCCACAGGTTGGGAACCGCTGGACTACAGCATTAGTAATGCCATAAATGTAAATATCTTAAATACACAGAGGATATGTTTATTTATTCTTTTGTGTTTCCTCCCACAGAGGAAGTGAAGCTTGACTCGGACTCGGCGAACCCGGACCTGATAATCTCCAGCGATGAGAAACGGATGCGTTGCGGCCTCGAACATCGAGACGTCCCTCGGTGCCAGTGGCGCTTCAACGGCTGGTGGTGCTCCGCGGGCCAGGAGGGATTCACCTCGGGACGCCATTACTGGGAGGTGTGTGGCGGGGATCTATTTATCAAACGTGAATAAAGAATTAATCATCGAGGTGGGAAGTAGTGGAGTATAAATACTTCGCTACTGTACTTAAGTACATTTTTCTGGTATCAGTACTTTACTCCACTACTTATTTCTCTGACCACTTTTTACTTTTACTTCTTACATGTTGAACTCAAATACCTGTACTTTCTACTTCTCACATGTTGAACACAAATACATGTACTTTCTACTTCTTACATGTTGAACCCAAATACCTGTACTTTCTACTTCTTACATGTTGAACCCAAATACCTGTACTTTCTACTTCTCACATGTTGAACCCAAATACCTGTACTTTCTACTTCTTACATGTTGAACACAAATACCTGTACTTTCTACTTCTTACATGTTGAACTCAAATACCTGTACTTTCTACTTCTTACATGTTGAACACAAATACCTGTACTTTCTACTTCTTACATGTTGAACCCAAATACCTGTACTTTCTACTTCTTACATGTTGAACCCAAATACCTGTACTTTATACTTCTTACATGTTGAACCCAAATAGCTGTACTTTCTACTTCTTACATGTTGAACACAAATACCTGTACTTTCTACTTCTTACATGTTGAACCCAAATACCTGTACTTTCTACTTCTCACATGTTGAACTCAAATACCTGTACTTTCTACTTCTTACATGTTGAACACAAATACCTGTACTTTCTACTTCTTACATGTTGAACCCAAATACCTGTACTTTCTACTTCTTACATGTTGAACCCAAATACCTGTACTTTCTACTTCTCACATGTTGAACACAAATACCTGTACTTTCTACTTCTTACATGTTGAACACAAATATCTGTACTTTCTACTTCTCACATGTTGAACACAAATACCTGTACTTTCTACTTCTTACATGTTGAACCCAAATACCTGTACTTTCTACTTCTTACATGTTGAACACAAATACCTGTACTTTCTACTTCTTACATGTTGAACCCAAATACCTGTACTTTCTACTTCTTACATGTTGAACACAAATATCTGTACTTTCTACTTCTCACATGTTGAACACAAATACCTGTACTTTCTACTTCTTACATGTTGAACCCAAATACCTGTACTCTCTACTTCTTACATGTTGAACCCAAATACCTGTACTTTCTACTTCTTACATATTGAACCCAAATACCTGTATTTTCTACTTTTTCACTACTTTTTATTTTGTATTTTTGTATTTTATTATACATGTTGGATTGTTGTAGGAGCTCAGGTCAGAATAATTTCATTGCCATTTCTACACTGTAGCTTTGTGCATATGACAATAAAACCTTTGAAATTCAAATTTGAGATTTGAAAATAAACATTAGCAAGTAAGAATCACACACTGAATGTACTCTTCCAACATGAGAGTAGCATGCTAACAAAGGTATCCCAACTGCAGCTGTGAACATGACAGGATGTGTGATTACCTAGAAGAGCATCAGGACTGTTTGAGGCAGATGATAGCTATGTGATTAACATGATGATTCAGCCTCTATGGAGAGAGACATCAAGCATGCTCATTTCTGACGTGGAGCTAATCTGAAGTAAACATTGAATACTGCTTTCTATTCCTCCATCTTGTGACTGTGTAACTCCCTCTCTTGGATATCAGCATGTGAAGGACACTGCTCAGGAACTAGTTGATGCTCTGTATGTGATGACTCCTTCCATTCTGGAGAGGATCACAGATACATGGATCCTGAGGTTGAAGCTCAAGCCGGAGACCAGTGATGTTTTTCTAACATAAGTAAATGAGCGTAATATTTTTCTGTTACAGGTGGAAGTCGGGCAGCGTGACTGGAGGCTCGGCGTGGCGAAAGCGTCCGCGGTGAGGCAGGGTTACAGATCGCTCACCACAGATTCGGGATATTTAACCCTCCGTCTGGAGAGGGGTTTGGATCTGAAGGCGCTGACGGTGCCCGCGACGCCCCTGACCCGCATCCCACTGCCCAGGAAAGTGGGCGTTTACCTGGACTACGAGCAGGGCCAGCTGTCCTTCTACGACGTGGAGAAACGCTCGCACCTTTACACCTTCAACGACACGTTCACGGAGGAGCTGTTCCCCGTGTTCGGGACGGTGGAGGTGGTCAACGATCTGGTGATCCGGCCTGCTGACGTCCGGCAGCCGTGCCTCTGCACCGGGCCCTGCCTCTGGACCTAAACCACCAAACGCTTTTTATTGTGCTTTGATTCTGCTGCTAGCGAATACGAAAACTTGTGCGCTGGTTTTGGACTTAAGGAGCGTTCCCAAAACAACTAATTAACATATTTTGCAATGGTCTAATTGTAATGAACGTATCAAAATGATCCCGAAATGACTCGGACGGATACCAATTAGTACATACAACGATTAAGCGAATGTGTCCTCAAGATGGCAGGGAAAAAAAACTTCAAATATTTTATGAATGGAGGTCGGCTGCTATTGAATACGAATCTTGATGGCTGGTTTTAGACTAAAGGAGCGTTCCCAACGGACGCGAAGCGAAGATTTTCATCGCTTTACTCGCAGAAGTTGGACCTGCGGCATCATTTGTGGTTACCAGCGTCACAACAACAAAATAAACATGATTTGCAGTGATTTTGTTGTAATACATGTATCAAAATGATACCGAAATGACTCGGACTAACACCAATTACATACAATGATTTAACGAGTGTGTCTGCAAGATGGCAGGGGAATCGCGGTTGGCTGCTAGTGAATACGAATCTTGTTTTTTCGGATTAATGCTGCGTTTCCTCTGCATGGAACCGTTCAACTTAACTAGCTTCACCCTTTTTTTAATATAATGCTGACTTCTGATTAGCAGCCGAGTTCAAATCCTCTAAAAAGCAGCCTTGTCTTTACCTGGAAGGACATCTTTTTATCCATTAAGCTTTGAAAAAGGTTTAAAAGTTCTCGAACCACAAGGATACGTACACCTTTTGTTCCATTTTCAGTGAAAACATAACACAAAGATTGTAGTTGCAAGGTCTTTATGCCACTTGTGTTTAATTATTGCTTTTTTGTATTTCTTTAGAGATGCAGAATAACGCAAGCAGCTACTGAAGAGCCTCAGTGCAGATAATTACAGACGCATGTGAAGAGTGTATTCTCCTGCAACATTTGTCAGCCTTGTTTCTGCAGCTGTGTTAATGTCCATGTTACTGCGTGCAGCTATTAGTCCTCAAAACTTCAATAAAGTAACGCTTGGGTTTTGTTTAAAATCTTTATTTTTTTGCAATAGAGTACAAAAAAAGTGCTCAACTGTTTAAAGGTAAGTCATGCATGTTGTTAAATGAAACTGAGAGTTGGTGAAATATTCAAACATGTGTCCACATCAACTTTTCTTAATGAAATATCCTCTCAAAATATGTTTACAGAATCCCTTTCAACCATCAATGTGAAGCCAATATACAGTAGGAGTTGCATTGAAGCAAATACAATCTTTCCGTCGTTACCATGTCTCTTAAATTCCTTATCTATTTAAAATGCAAAAAATACAAAAGCCTTGTAGAGTAAGAACGCATATCAACTTAAAGCAGTCTATACCACGTTTTTTAAGTATAAAACATCTTTAAAAAACAAAAAACATGTTATATTCAAAAGGTTTTTGATAATTTGTTTGTATTGTAAAATCATGCGTGTCAGCAGGAAATGAGCATAGGCCTATATAAGTCTTTATTTGGCATTTTATTTAATGTCAATCTGCTTAAAGGTATAATTTATAAAATGTCTGCATTAAAATGTTTAAAAACCACTGGACTTGTTTGTTTTCAAAGAAATGTGTAATTTTAATGAGGCTATTTGGGTGTTTCCTCTCCCCTTTGAGCATGAGTCTGCAGAAGCTGTCATAGGTTGACTTTCTATCCAGTTTAAGCCACATTCTTACCAAACACTTTTAATATCTTGGTGCTTTTTAACTATATATTTTAACCAAATGAAGGATTTTATACATGGGACGTTTGGATAGGAAGTGATCAGAGAAAGAATCTGAGCTAACGTTAGCTACAGCCAAACTGCATTGGGAAACAGTGATTTTAAACTAGTATATGATGTATTCTTACTGGGTTTAATCACTGGGGCTGCTTGTTTGTGAGAGAAGGAGACCTGTAAGGATAATTTGGCCACTGATTAAAAACTTCTGAATGTCTGGATCTTAAGGAGTCAGAGAAACAGGCTGAAACAGGCTAAGCTAACATTAGCCTTTTATCTCGTAGCCTCTCCACCTTGCTGTTCACCCTGGAAATACTGAATTTAAAACAAACTGTTTTATTCTGTATTTCAACTGTTTTAATAACTAAGACGAGAGGAGGAGAGCTGTAAGGATAATTTGGCTCCTCATTAAAAAAACTTCTGAACATCTGGATCATACGTTTTCAGAGAAACAGGCTGAGCTAACGTTAGCATTTAGCTCGTAGCCTCTCCACCTTCCTGTCCACCACGGAAATACTGAATCGAAAACAAACTGCTTTATTCTGTATTTCAACTGTTTTAATAACTAACGCGAGAGGAAGAGACCTGTAAGGATAATTTGACTTCTGATAAAAACAACTTCTGAACATCCGGATCATACGTTATCGGAGAAACAGACAAGGCTGAGCTAACGTTAGCATTTAGCTCGAAGCCTCTCCAGGAAATACTGAATTTGCTTTAAAACTGTTTTATTCAGTGTTTTTTCAGAAGAGACAATTCATTAGAAACTCCCATGATCCCAGCTACTTCACTTCTACATATGTTGTTATTGTGTGGATAAAAAGCCCACTAGTAATTAGGCTACATATGAAAGTTTAAGTAAAAATCTTGTAAAGTATTAAATATGCTTTGAAAGAAACGCACTTTTAATATAATACAAATCTATGCACAAAAGTCCCAGATAAACCACTTTAATACTCAGGATAAGACCATTTTGGTAAATAATGATTAACCATCTGCAAAGAGCTGCATCTTAAACAGACTATACTTTTGAATGCCTCGTAAAGACAGGGTGAGACAAGGTCACTTTGGATTAATTCAGTTTGATTACTGCTGATTTAAAGCCCCAGTGTGAGAAACCACAAATAAAACCAAAAGCAGCAGTGAAAGAAAATGTGTAAATTGATGGAAAAGTGGCAACAGTTTGTAACAGACGACTATTTAAAAAAACAAACATGTTTTGGTCCCATAGCCTCGCTTAAACACACAGGTATAAAGATATACACTGATAATGTATGAGCGCTCTTTGTAAAAGAGAATCTCAGATATGATTCCTCATCATGTTGACTTATTTTGGCTGTGAAATGTTGGGTTATTAAGATTCATAAAACATCTTCTTGGTGACGGTGGTTCCTCCCATGACGCTCCTCTGAACGACCTCCTTGGTGACCTGCCGGGTCACCATGCCGCTCGACTCCATGTGCTGCGTGGTCGTCATCATGCCGTCACCTAGAACAAAATAGCATTATTATTAAAGAGTGGTGCAGGAATAATAATAATAATTAAAATAATACATTTGATTTATAAAGCGCTTTCCTGGTGCTCAAAGCGCTTTACAAGAAAGTAAAGGAGAAAAATAACAACAAAAGTAAAAAGTGCTAAGCTAGGTGGAATTGAGGGATTGTTTGAATGATGTGAGAGTGAATGAGTCCTAAAACCTGGAAATTAGTCAGCATTTTAACAATTCTGGAAATCGATGTTTTTTAAAAAATGTGACACTGTTGGATTTAAGAAAATGCGGTTGCTAACCAGTGTATAAATGAGACGACTAAACGTCATCAGGGCCAACATTAGCCACCTTTAGCTTAGCGGTGGTGATGTGAAGTCGTGTGACCGTGCTGTAGTTCCTTTATAGCCCAACATTAGCCACCTTTAGCTTAGCGGTGGTGACGTGAAGTCATGTGACCGTACTGTAGTTCTTTTATAGCCCAACATTAGCCACCTTTAGCTTAGCGGTGGTGATGTGAAGTCATGTGACCGTGCTGTAGTTCCTTTATAGCCCAACATTAGCCTCCTTTAGCTTAGCGGTGGTGATGTGAAGTCATGTGACCGTGATGTAGTTCCTTTATAGCCCAACATTAGCCTCCTTTAGCTTAGCGGTGGTGATGTGAAGTCATGTGACCGTGATGTAGTTCCTTTATAGCCCAACATTAGCCACCTTTAGCTTAGCGGTGGTGACGTGAAGTCATGTGACCGTGATGTAGTTCCTTTATAGCCCAACATTAGCCACCTTTAGCTTAGCGGTGGTGACGTGAAGTCATGTGACCGTGCTGTAGTTCCTTTATAGCCCAACATTAGCCTCCTTTAGCTTAGCGGTGGTGATGTGAAGTCATGTGACCGTGATGTAGTTCCTTTATAGCCCAACATTAGCCACCTTTAGCTTAGCGGTGGTGACGTGAAGTCATGTGACCGTGCTGTAGTTCCTTTATAGCCCAACATTAGCCACCTTTAGCTTAGCGGTGGTGACGTGAAGTCATGTGACCGTGCTGTAGTTCCTTTATAGCCCAACATTAGCCACCTTTAGCTTAGCGGCGGTGACGTGAAGTCATGTGACCGTGCTGTAGTTCCTTTATAGCCCAACATTAGCCACCTTTAGCTTAGCGGCGGTGACGTCCTAAAATTAGCTTTTTACTTCAAAAACCATAAAGTGTTGTCAAAATGTTGAGATTATTCCGATGATCCGAATGGTATGTGTATTATTAAGTGTAAAATATAGGTAACCAATAGTCCTTTTTTTTTAAAACACATGAAAGTTTCAGTGTATAATTAACATACGATTGATACATACAATTTTATTTCAGAGTGTTCATTTGTACCTGAGTAGTAGGGGTCGTTGATCATGGTGTGCGAGACGTTGGTCAGAGTACTGACATCTGTCGGCAACTGGAAAACTTCTCTCCTCGACATCGACTGGCTGTCGTACTGAGACATATCGCCTATAAGGAGACAGGAAGGAAATAAATACTTAGATTACATTAATGCACTAGACAAGTGGTTCCCAACCTCTTTACCCCTAACTAAGTGACATATTTTATGGATATTTCATAGCATATGCAATGCTTGATAAACTACAATAACTGCAGGAAGTTTGTAAAACTAGTGATTTGGATGACATTTTGAGTGGATTGAATAATCTAATATTTTTTAACGCTTTCATTTTTAAATGGAAAAAGAAAGGGATGAGTTAAAAATTAAATATATTTTGTATTTCATGTCTAAGATAAGATAAGATATGACTTTATTCATCCCGAAGGAAATTGTTGTGCCAGAGTTACAAAGATACAATAAACACAGCAGCATAATAAGCATAATAATAAAACTGTACAGTAACAATTTTCTGTGACATTTTCTGTGGACATTGAAACTGAAGTAATACAATGTTAATGTGTTTCACCTCCGTCCTGAGACTCAATGGTGATGATGCCCTCCCTCTCGGGTCCGAAGCCCTGTGTGGTTCGAGCCTGGACTTTGAATTTGTACGGGACGTTTTCCGTGAGGTTCGGGACGGTGAGACTCGTCTCAGAGCTGTCTCCGTTCACCTGGAAGGAGCGGATGTCTCCTGGAAGAACAACACAGAACATGTGTTTCAGAACAAAGAGAAATGGGAACCGAACAAATGGAAAAACTAACTGCATAAGTTTGTATTTGTTTCTTAGAATTTCTTGTAAATTGACTTCGTTTTTGTAATTTGATAAAAAATGTTATGATTAAATGTCTTTTTCAGAATGTGACTTTTTTTTTCTCCATAATTTAGATTTTTTTTCTTCTTGGAACTTCACTTTTTTTTCAGAATGTAACTTTTTTCATGACTTTATTATTTTTTTTATAATATAGGGAATTCGTTTTTTTACTTTTGGTCCGAATTTTCCCTTTGTTCTTCAAGGTTTGACTCACCTCCACCGTGCAGCTGCTCGCAGGTCACGATGTATCCCAGGATGTCTCCGTTGGGTTTCCTTGGTTTGTCCCAGCTGAGATGCAGAGAGTCTGGACTCAGAGCCGTGAAGACCAGCGGACCCGGAGCACTCGGAGTACTGAGGGTGAACGGAGAACCTACAGCCAACAAACACACATTTTACTTCTAGTTACTGTATAAAAAAGTTTTGGTATCCAAGAATTTCTGACCTAAAAACCTTGAAAAAAGCATTGAAACAAAAATAAAATGAAACTAACAAATATTATTTGTATAATGTCTGAATGCTTTTTTGAAATGCCTTGTTGTTGAAATGTACTATATAAATAAAGCCAGCTTGCCTAAAACTCTAAAATATACATGTAGTGATGTTGGCCCCAAAATACAGAAGAGACAAAGTACTGTAGCATAACACAGATTATTTTCTTCTAATTTCACTTTTTCCTCACCATTTGACTTCAAAACTGCATTTAAGTACAGTTCTTCAGTACAGTTCTTCAGTACAGTTCTTCACTACAGTTCTTCAGTACAGTACTTCAGTACAGTTCTTCAGTACAGTACTTCACTACAGTACTTCACTACAGTTCTTCAGTACAGTTCTTCAGTACAGTACTTCAGTACAGTACTTCAGTACAGTTCTTCAGTACAGTTCTTCAGTACAGTACTTCAGTACAGTTCTTCAGTACAGTTCTTCAGTACAGTTCTTCAGTACAGTACTTCACTACAGTACTTCACTACAGTTCTTCAGTACAGTTCTTCAGTACAGTACTTCAGTACAGTTCTTCAGTACAGTTCTTCAGTACAGTACTTCAGTACAGTTCTTCAGTACAGTTCTTCAGTACAGTACTTCACTACAGTTCTTCAGTACAGTTCTTCAGTACAGATCTTCAGTACAGTTCTTCAGTACAGTTCTTCAGTACAGTTCTTCAGTACAGATCTTCAGTACAGTTCTTCAGTACAGTTCTTAAGTACAGTACTTCAGTACAGTTCTTCAGTACAGTACTGAAGTACAGTACTTCAGTACAGTTCTTCAGTACAGTACTGAAGTACAGTACTTCAGTACAGTTCTTCAGTACAGTACTTCACTACAGTACTTCAGTACAGTACTTCACTACAGTACTTCAGTACAGTTCTTCAGTACAGTACTGAAGTACAGTACTTCAGTACAGTTCTTCAGTACAGTACTTCACTACAGTTCTTCAGTACAGTTCTTCAGTACAGTACTTCACTACAGTTCTTCAGTACAGTACTTCACTACAGTTCTTCAGTACAGTACTTCAGTACAGTTCTTCAGTACAGTACTTGTAGTAAATGTAATGTGCAATTACCTGGCATGGGGCACAGTGGGCTCATTGGGTCCACAGCGGACTCGATGGTGATGACTCCCTCCCTCTCAGGTCCCCAGCCCTCCTGACTCTGAGCCTTCACTTTAAACAGGTAGGAGTGGTTGGGAAGCAGATCCTGGATCAGCACCGCGTTCTCCGCCGGGTTCCCAACGCTGATGCGATTCACCTCACCTGCAGGGGAGGAAACAGAAATCAGCTGATCCACTCAAGAATGGAAGTAGTGGTCACATACAGAGCATCAACTAGTTCCTGGACAGTGTCCTTCACATGCTGATATCCAAGAGAGGGAGACCATACTTTTTGTTCAGCATTATTGTACCTCCACTGAGCAGCTGGTAGAGAACGCAGTATCCCATGATGTCCTTCTCACAGTGAGGCTCCTGCCAGCTGACTTTCAGGGCCGTCGGGCCGAGAGCCGAAAACACGAGTCGGCTGGGAGTGTCTGGGACTCCTGGAGAGACACGAGCGTCTGAAGAGAGACAAACACACACCTCACTGAATACCAGAGAGGGCAAGAGTACACACATCCTTTACTCGAGTAGAAGTACAGATACTCTTGTTTAAAAATACTCTGGTGAAAGTAGAAGTACTGACTAAACTTCTTTACTCAAGTCAAAGTAAAGAGGCTTTGAAGTGTTTTTCAGTAAAAAGTACCCATAACTAGCAGCTGTTTTAAAGAGTACCTGACCTCCCTTTATATTAGAACAATAATGTCATTGTTAGCTAATGAATGTTTCCATGCTGAACAACGGCAACATGACAACGTTTCCATTGGTCCCTCTTCTTTAGAGAAGACCAGGAAATGATGGATACACGGATCGTGTTCAAATCAATAGGCACGCAATGACTCTAAAGAATAATGATCACGCCACCAAACACACATTCAGACTAAAGGAACCAGCTGTTTGGGAAATGAGAGAAGTAGAAAGTACAGGTATTTGAGTTCAACATGTAAGAAGTTGAAAGTACAGGTATTTGAGTTCAACATGTAAGAAGTAGAAAGTACAGGTATTTGTGTTCAACATGTAAGAAGTAGAAAGTACAGGTATTTGAGTTCAACATGTAAGAAGTAGAAAGTACAGGTATTTGTGTTCAACATGTAAGAAGTAGAAAGTACAGGTATTTGTGTTCAACATGTAAGAAGTAGAAAGTACAGGTATTTGAGTTCAACATGTAAGAAGTAGAAAGTACAGGTATTTGAGTTCAACATGTAAGAAGTAGAAAGTACAGGTATTTGAGTTCAACATGTAAGAAGTAGAAAGTACAGGTATTTGAGTTCAACATGTAAGAAGTAGAAAGTACAGGTATTTGGGTTCAACATGTAAGAAGTAGAAAGTACAGGTATTTGGGTTCAACATGTAAGAAGTAGAAAGTACAGGTATTTGAGTTCAACATGTAGGAAGTAGAAAGTACAGGTATTTGTGTTCAACATGTAAGAAGTAGAAAGTACAGGTATTTGTGTTCAACATGTAAGAAGTAGAAAGTACAGGTATTTGAGTTCAACATGTAAGAAGTAGAAAGTACAGGTATTTGGGTTCAACATGTAAGAAGTAGAAAGTACAGGTATTTGTGTTCAACATGTAAGAAGTCAAAGTAAGAACTCGTCAGAAAAATAAGTAGTGGAGTAAAGTACTGATACCAGAAACATGTACTTACAGTAAGGACAGTAACAAAGTATTTGTACTCCACTACTTCCCACCTCTGATGATGTGATTTTTGTATGTTTGTTTGTTTATTTGACTGTACAGCACTTTGGTCTGGATGTTTTAAAGTGCTTTCTATTGTATTGTATACAAATAAAATGTGTTTTTAGTGGTAAGACCTTTAAAGAGGAGATCAGAAAGACACAGGTAAATGGATTTCTTATTTCGGTGTTGGACCCTGAAGGCAGCATCTCCCTGGTTCAATGGGATCTTTCCGTTGGATCTTTGCAGAAAACAACAATTCCTGCACGACTCTATGAAGACGATAGCAGAGCATTTCACACCCATGCGTTGCAGACTCACCCTGCAGCACCCTGTCCAGACTATAAAGCGCTTCGTTGACGTCTGAAGACCCGGTCCGAGCTCTGGAGCCCTGAGAGAGGCTGTAGCTGAACTGAGAGCTGCTCTGCGACGCATTGTAGCCGAAACCACCTGATGGCGCATTGAGCAGAGGAGGAAGCCAAGGAAGAAGATGGAGGGAGCAAGGTAGAAGGAGGTAAAGATGGAATACAAAGGGAGGGAGAAACAGCGATAGTCAGCATAGCTCCTGCAAACAAATCAGCAGCCAACAGCCCCAAACCTGCTAACACATGTCCAACCTAATCATGCGCTTTGCAAACCATCCCCACCATCTTTTATTTTAAAATGTACTGTTCTGTTTCTGGTTATTTCCCATATTGCAGTAAGCATTTCCCGTGATGTTCATCCTTCCTTCGTAGCCCTTGAGAAGGCTTGACCTTTTCACTTTTCTGGCCTCACTGGATTCCACTTCTCAAGCAAGATAAGCACTGCTCACAGTACTAAAGCAACACCTCGTGCTCCACAGATTTAATGTATGGAAGTGTTTATCCTGCTTGATAACTGAGAGGTGGAGTTCAGCGAGGCCAGAGTGTGTCCTTTGGAATAAAAGTCTAAAAAGACGTACCTAGATCTGGGAACTTTCCGGACAAGTCTCCCATCACAATGGAGTCTCGGATGTTTTCCTCGGTGTAGGCCCGGTGCTCCGAGTGCTTCCTCATGATGACTTCTGAAGTGTGGACTCCTCCTCCTCCTACACTGTACCCTGCTCCTCCAACTCCTAATCCTCCTAGACTTCCTCCTCCACCTCCGACACTGTACCCTCCTCCTCCTCCTCCTCCTCCTCCTCCTACATTGTACCCTCCTCCTCCAACTCCTAATCCTCCTAGACTTCCTCCTCCTCCTCCGACACTGTACCCTCCTCCTCCTCCTCCTCCTCCTCCAACACTTAGACCTCCTAGACTTCCTCCTCCTCCTCCAACTCCGTACGTCATGTCAGTCCTACGAGTGCCTCCTACAAGAGAAAGGATAAAGAAAAACTGGAATAAATGCGTGAACTTGCTGCAGAAGTGTTGGTGATTCACATGTTTAAGAGACATGGTGTTGTTTCATTAGATGGGGGTATTGGGTTCATGCTTTATGACCAAGTTTTGTTCTATTTAAGTCAACGGAAATGTACAAATAATATGTTTTAAAGTTACTGAAGCGATTAGTTTTTTTCAGAATTAGATTTTTGTCTTTCAGAATTTAACTTTTTTAAACTGTAGTTTTTACAAGCTTAAAAGCCCCGAGCCTGTTTTTCAGGCTTCAGGCTCGAAAATGACATTCCCAGAACAAATGACCATGTCTTCTAAAAAGGTTAAATTAATAACCTTTTTTCTCAAAGCAATGATAAACCTGTGAGTTGGATGTAGAACAGTCAGAATCAATATAGATGTTTTTATTTTAAAGAAAATTCAGATTGAACATGGTAAAAAACTGTAAATTATAGTGTCCGTCCCAAAAATATGTTGTACTTATAGTGAACACTAACCTTGGATGATGGGTTAGTAGACTAAAAGCGTTAGGAATCCAAAGTACAACAGATAATAATTACCCTGTATCAAGATTGATGCAAAACAAGTGATATTTGACCTTTTTAGAGAGATTTAGAAAAAGAAAACCTCCTTATCTCTGGCCCCCCTTGCTGGATTTTGACATGTGACGTCTCTTTCTAACCGTTAGAGCCAATAGAATCCAAGGGAAATCGTCCCGCACACACTCATGTTAAAAAAAAAAAGGTTGCGTCTCTGCGCATGCTAGCTTTCAGCAGAGGGGAGAAATATCCTGCTCTGATATCAAGCAACGGAAAAGCTGTTTTATTGCTTGTGGATTATCAGAACATTTCAAATGGGACGCAGACACATTGGATTAACCTGTGGATTAACTACACCATCGTTTTTATCGTTTTAATGCCATTGAAGACCAGTTTTGACCAGACAAAGACGAAGGTAAGCCATGTTAGCGTTGTGGGCTACCTAGCGCCACTTGTTTTGATGTACGTTTTTGTTGATAACGTCGCGAGTTTGTATCTTTCAGTATTGAGGTGGGCACCGTTAGATTCTGTGTCTCCTTGCGATCATAAACGATGTGTTGGATGTGCAGCTAGGGCAAGTAATAAGGGAGCAAGGAGTGATTATCGGTGCAGTAATAGGTTAGCATTTTTCGCTCAGGGGTTATTTAGACGCTTCTTATGAGACTTGTGTTTTGTTTTGGTAAAAATGGTTTGTATCGTCAGTTAGCTGAGATTATTCCCGTTAATCTGGTATAACACATTAATAGGTTCTTAAATATTAAGATCCCCTGAGACACAGTGTCGTGAAAAAAAAAAAAGTACCCGCCGGCGAGGACCTTCGGGCTTAACAGGTTAATAATGATATAATGTTGGTACCTGAGCTGCTCATGTAGCTGGTGGATGTTTCTGTGGTGAAGGAGCTGCCCCCCCCTCCTCTGTAGTTGGTGCTCAGAGTTGATCTCGGAGAGGAAGAAGTCGACAGATTTCGAGATGCTGAACCTCCCGGGAACTGGAAGCTTGAATCCCATTTTCCATTCATGTTGTAATCTGTGGACATAGTGAAGATGATATATAGCACACAAGGTAGCACGTTTAGCGGTTAGCATTGGATCAACACATCAAGCACCGAAAAACCAGGCCAGATCTGAAGAGGAAGCAGCAGCAGACTCCAGTCCTATGGGAGTTACACAAACTATGATGTACTACAAAATAACAAATATTCTGTGTAGCATTTTAAGCTACATTTTAGGCTACATTAGTCTAATGTTGTGCAATGAAGGTTCAAACCATATCTTGTGTGGTTGATAATAAACATACATTGTTTATATAGCACTTATTCAAATGAGAAACTACAGAATTACAGCAGTTGCTTTACTCAGGAATACTTGATTTCCCTTTCCTTTGATTTCCTTTCCTTTTAACTTTGACATCAGATGCACTCTTTCTGTCTTACTAAAAAAAAAAAGCCCTAGATTTATAATATTTAAGTAGATTATTTAGCATTTTATTTTTTTGTAGTTTTAACGTTTTTTGTCTGTAGTCGGTGACATCCACATGTCTTCATCTACAGATCTAAAGTGTTGCTGCTTTTACTTTTCAATGTGGAAAACTGATGTGTTGAACCTGCTAAATGCTAACAAGGATATTTCATAAGGTGCTTTGCATCAGAACATAAAATACAAACAAGAAAAAACACGTAACAGCTGCGAGGAGAAGGTGTCGTCACTGAAACTGCCCTGCAGAAACGAGACTGTATTTAATTCAGAAGCCAATATTTCCTTTCAGCCGCGCAGTAACTTAGCCACACACACACACACACACACACACACACACACACACACACACACACACACACACACACACACACACACACACACACACACACACACACACACACACACACACACACACACACACACACACACACACACACACACACACACACACACACACACACACACACACACACACACACACACACACACACACACACACACACACACACACACACACATCAAGCTGCCTCCAGATCGCCACCTCAGGACAGACAGAAAAGCCTGCCCCCGATCATCAACTGGAGGTGGGGCAGTTGATGCCAGAGCTCCTCTCTGGGGATTGAAGCCCGAAATTAATCAGCCACATGTGGATATGTCTGATCCCGCTGGCTGCCGCTCGTGCATTAGAGCTGCCATGCTGTTTCTCTGTCTGCGGCCTGAGGGTCTTCACCTGGACGCGGTGTTTTGGCGTAGTTTTGGCGGGGGGCCTCGCTGTCGGAGCTGGCCTCGGTGTCGGTGCTGAGCCGGAAGACGTCCACTCGCTTTTTCCACGACACCTTACGCAGGTCCAGGTTGGACCCGACCAACATCACATGGTTCCAGCCTTGTGTTCGGGGTCAGAGAGGGAAGCAAGCAGGCGGAGGATAGATTGGAGGCGAGGAAGAGTCAACGGGTGGCTTTAGTGTAACATTAGTTTACTAAAAGAAGAGCTGTCAAACTATGAAATGGGATAATATGATGAAGGAATTGTTTATTGTTGCTGTCGGGTGGAAAACTTTTCAGATTTAGTATTTTTTTCTTTTTTATAATCAGTTGTGTTTGTAGTATAACACTTCAATGTTTTTATAATTACTCTCACTGCCTGAACACAGGTCTACACTGCAAGTCTTACCATAGGCTGTTAAATAATAATTCAAATTTAAATGATGAGATCCACCTATTTGGTGACAGCTAGATGGATAGCTAAGGTAAGCTAGCTAACTAGGTAGATAGATAGCGAACGTTTGCTAGCTTACTATCACATTGACTGAACTGAGTTTGGTCAGTAAGTTAGCCACTCATTTGGAGATAGCTAGATGGGTAGCTAACATTTGCTAGCTAGCTTGTTCGATGGGAAGGTATGGTAGCATGCTAGCAAACTATGTAGCTAGCAAACGTTAGCTAAATAGCTAACGTTCGCTAGCTAAATAGCTAATGTTTGCTAGCTAATCAGCACACTGACAGGTTAACTGAGTTGGTCTCTGGTTAACTAGTGTTTCTAAATGTCAGCACTGTGGACCTCAGTCTTCTGTCAGTGAGAGTTATTAGAAAGTGTCCTCATGAGCTTTATTCCGTTTTCGTAGCTCCTCATAGCAGAGCATCTTCACCACAGCACTCAACAGAATTATTAAATATGCCCAGTCTCACGGCATTTCGTGTTATAGTCACGAAATTAATTTAATCTATTGATTCGTGTTCACCAACACAATTTCCCCCTTTTTGTCGTGTCACACAGAACGATTTAAAAAATGTATTTCTATTGGTAGTGTGTTTCGTGCCTGCGTCTTTTTGTCCAGTGTTCGGGGCATAGAGGTTCGGGGCCGTCTCTTACCAATGACGTCACGCATTGTACGCATTGTGATTGGCTGTACGGTAATTTACCCAGGGGTGCTCGGGGGCAAATCACATCTACAGATCATGACGAACCGAATTGAAGTATTCCTATACTCCTAGCGTGTGAAAATGTTTGTGAAAAACATGTAAAAAAAACATGAAAACGGAACATTTAAACATAGCCTACACTTCATTCTTTACTTTGTCCGTTATTATATGTAGAAGATATTACTTTTTTCTCCGTGATGTTGTTTCCATAGCAACAACTTCAAACAGGAAGTTAACCTAAATTACATTTAAGACACTGCAACGAAAAGTAACAAAAACAATGTAAAATCCTTTTCCGTTTCACAGAACACAAATTGGATTATTTACATAATTATGTTTACACTGTCGATTGTTATTTTTGGGGGACACACGACACATCAAATCACATCTACAGATCAAGACGAAGCGAATGAAAGTACTCCCATACTCCTAGCGTGTGAAAATGTTTGTGAATAACGTGTGCAAAGTCTCCGAAAACGGAGCAGTGGCTGCGATGCTAGCTTTGCGGCTAGCGGTTAGCATTTTCAATGGAAATATACATCGAAACATCATGTTTCAGTAAAAAGAAGGCCCCACTGATCTTTGACGTCATTGACGTCATTACGTCGTGACGTCACTGGTAAGAGACGGACCCCGAACACATATGGTACCCCGAACACATATGGTACCCCGAACACATATGGTACCGACACCGGTCGGGTCTTGGAAGACCGGAAGCTGTGGGGTTCATAAAAACTTGTTCTTACTCAATATCAAGCCACGATTATTGTTTTCATTTTAAATTGTTAATGTCGGACCTTTTTTGCCGTCTATGAGAAAAAGAAATGGCTCAGAGCCTCAAAATACTGAAATCTGTATTTTTAAAATCTGTTTTTCCTTCTAATTTGTTATTATTTACATTGCTTTTAAAATCGTTCTGTGTGACACGGGAAAAAATGGGGAAATCGTGTTGGTGAACACGAATCAACAGATTAATTTCGTGACTATAACACGAAATGCCGTGAGACTGGGTTGAATCAGCACACTGACAGCTTAACTGAGTTGTTCTCTGGTTAACTTGTTTTTTCTAAATGTGAAAGTTATTAAAAATGTCCTCATATCAGATTTCATTATCATGTCATCCTGTTTAGTCTCTAACAGAGGATGCTGTAAAACCATCACCTCACAGTAGCTGAGAGTGATCTTGAATACAATTCATTTTTTAAAAGCTGTTAGAGATAAACAGGAAGAGCTAACAAAAGGATACCAATTTGACAACATCCTGTTCAATTACTTTAAAAGGTTGTATTCATTTCTTTATTTCCTTAACAGAAAGTTGTGGGCTCTCTTCAGGTTTTCCGCCTGACAGCCTGTTTTTTTCTCTTGGAGACGAGGAGCAACATCAGCATTAACTCCCAGAGAAATAAAACAAGGTCTGCAGAAAGAAGAAGAGCGGCAGCAGATTGAAACGAGGAGAGGCCTTGCGGTTTGTAATCGTAAAGCACTAGTATTGCAGATATCTGGGGATGTATTGGAAGGACATTTCGTGAGGCGTTGCCTGCCAGAAAGAAGTCATAAATCTTCCTCAATTCCCCTCTGGTGAAATTAGTAGTAGAAAAACTGAGAATTGAGAAGTCGGGTTTTTTGACATTTTCCCCTTCTGACAGAGCACATAAAAAACGTGACAACGGGAACAAAGACGGTGATAAATCCAGAATAATTGGATCCACATTACAGCGATAGCTCACAGGTCTGGCAGTCACATCCATCTTTCCAAAAAGCATCAGAATACAGCAGTAGCCGGGTTAGTTTTACTGTCAGCTCCTTTGATTACCCACCATCTCCGGAGACGCTGGGAGTCTTGGATCCTGCAGGAGACCTCATCACCTCGCTGCTGTACATCAGGTAGCTGTCGTACTCGTCTCCAGCCTCAGCGTCGATGATGGGGATATCTGGGATGATGGGAACTATCGGGACAGGAGGAGAAGGAGGTAAATATATTGGCAGGGAACGTATAATAATATTTCTTCTGGGTGTGATCACGACTAGTTGTAAGAAATCAACATTTTTTGAAGGCCTAGGAATAATTGATTGATTTTATTTGAGGAGAATATAGCAGAAGAGATCTTCGAGCTTTGATCAATTAATGTAGAGAGACCATCGTAAGTTCAAAATCAAGCATATTGCACACTTTTTAAATGTGTTATCCGTTATTTGGCTTTTTCTAATCATTGCTTTTAATAACAGCTCATTTTATTTCCAATCTCAAACTGTTCTAATGTTTTCTTAACGTCTAAACTTGATTACACTTTCAAATGGCTTCGTGTCTTAATGGTGATTTGCCTTGTCTTACCAGGGTGCAAATATAAAAATCTGTGTTTGCTTCTGGACTACACTAAATGTTTTACAGTGATGCAAGTTTAATATTTCACAGAGAATTAATTGCATTTAATAAAACGATGAATTGTCTTATTCATGTTTGTTGGTTTCTAGGATTTCCAATTCCAAATCCTACTTCACTTTTATCCTCAGGGCAATGTTATGCCCTTCTATTTCTTGTTTTAGTCTCCTATTTGTGTTGACTTACTTATTTTTATCATCAGGGCAATTTTTATGTCCTCCAATTTCACTTATATTACTTGTTTTGTTGTGTTGTTATTCTGTTGACATCTATATAGACTTCTTGCACTTTTTTTATTTTGTATTTGTGTATTTTATTATATGTTGCATTGATGGAGGAGCTCAGGTCAGAATAATTTCATTGCCATTTCTACACTGTAGCTTTTGAGCATATGATGATAAAACCTTTGAATTTAGTCTCATATTTGTTGGTGTCTTAAATCTCTTGTGTTTCCGACTGAACCTGAAGTCTGTTGAGGGTGTGTTGGCCCCATGCTTACTGGACAGAGGTCTCGCGGGCTGCGATGCCAGGTTGATGGTGGCGTCTCTGAATGGACCCCAGCCCATGCTGTTCATGGCCCGGACTTTGTACTGGTAGGTCTGGGCGCGCTGCAGGTTCTCGATCAGCAGCATGCGCTTCTTCGGGTTGTCGATCTTTATCTTCTTAGCGGTGCCCTCTGGCTCTGTGAGGAGAGAGTATTGGTTTAAAGGTCTCCTATTATACTGTATGTAGGCATATATTATAGGTCTCAGATATATACAAGTATATAAAACAGTGTTTTGCTCAAAATACCAAACAGATCACCCATTCTAGCCTCATATCCCTCTATTTCAGCCCTGTTAGACAAGTGCTGATTCTGGGTCTGTAGCTTTAAAAAAAATGCTAAATGCTGCCGTGATAAAACACCAAAAACCACATCAAGGATCCTCTCTGAAACAGGATGGAGCTCAAACTCTTTCTCTCTCTCAGGTTTACCACAAGGTGACTTCCTTTTGATTTCCTGCTTCTTCACACAGACTCTCTCCAGTACAGGTTAGCTCTAAGTGTTAGCATGCTAATGTAAACACAGACCATATTACTTCCAGAACATGTCTCATTGTTTCTGACAGCAATGTTTCTGATTGGCCCGTGGGTGTAAAGCCCGCCCACATTTTAGTAATGTGGTCATGACGCAGCAAATCTGGATCAGCTCCGTTGATCCCCGTTTTTAGAGATGTGGGTACGGAGGAGAAGAGAGAGGGGTTTGTTTCTGACACTTTGAGAGTCTCCTGACACACCGGGGACACATGGTGATGTAGAGAAGACATCAGGAAGTGCATTTTGCATGATAGGAGACCTTTAAATATGAAAATGACACGATGCTAATATATAGATAAACTCTTGAGGTTTGGTTCTTACTCGTGTCCTCGCCGATGGGGGTGTAGATGACTTCGTACGCCGTGATGTTCCCGTTGGTTTCGGCAGGTTCACCCCAGCTGACCTGAGTGACCGTCGGGCTGATCACGTTGAAGGCCAGACGTCCAGGTTCACCGGGAACTGAAGAAAAAACAACACAGGAAACGTTTTTATGGTCAAACTAAGGTAAGGTACGTTTATTTATAGAGCACATTTTCAGCTAGACATGGCATTTTACTAGTCCTCCTTAATGTGTAATGAATCAATGGTTAGTTACTAAATTAGTGTTCAAATGTTGATGTTTTTAAGAATAACTGGTTCAACCCAATCCAGAAGATAAAATCACATAAAAAAACATTAAAAATCAATTGATTCTCTATAAGATATATAATATTTTCGTATGGTATCCTTTTATAAACACCAGTATAGTAAATTCTGAGTAGTTACCGTCCTCCAGTGTTTGACAGGGCACCATGTCTGTATCGTATCCGTCTCCCATGGCGTTGTACGCGCAGACCCTCGTCTCGTAGTCGCAGTACGGGTACAGGTTGGTCAGCTCAGCCTGAGGCGTCTTCACATCCATCACCTTGGCGTCTTCCTCCGGGTCGCCATAGATCCAGTACTTTACCTGAAGCATACAAGGTACACACACTTTACTCAAGTAGAAGTACAGATACTCGTGTTTAAAAATACTCTGGTAGAAGTACTGACTAAACTTCTTTACTCATGTCAAAGTAAAGAACTTTGAAGTGTGCTTCAGTAAAAAGTACCCATAACTAGCAGCTGTTTTAAAGAGTACCTGACCTCCCTTTATATTAATAGAACAATAATGTCATTGTTAGCTAATGAATGTTTCCATGCTGAACAACGGCAACATGACAACGTTTCCATTGGTCCCTCTTCTTTAGAGAAGACCAGGAAATGATGGATACACGGATCGTGTTCAAATCAATAGGCACGCAATGACTCTAAAGAATAATGATCACGCCACCAAACACACATTCAGACTAAAGGAACCAGCTGTTTGGGAAATGAGAGAAGTAGAAAGTACAGGTATTTGGGTTCAACATGTAAGAAGTAGAAAGTACAGGTATTTGGGTTCAACATGTAAGAAGTAGAAAGTACAGGTATTTGGGTTCAACATGTAAGAAGTAGAAAGTACAGGTATTTGGGTTCAACATGTAAGAAGTAGAAAGTACAGGTATTTGGGTTCAACATGTAAGAAGTAGAAAGTACAGGTATTTGAGTTCAACATGTAAGAAGTAGAAAGTACAGGTATTTGGGTTCAATATGTAAGAAGTAGAAAGTACAGGTATTTGTGTTCAACATGTAAGAAGTAGAAAGTACAGGTATTTGGGTTCAACATGTAAGAAGTAGAAAGTACAGGTATTTGGGTTCAACATGTAAGAAGTAGAAAGTACAGGTATTTGAGTTCAACATGTAAGAAGTAGAAAGTACAGGTATTTGGGTTCAATATGTAAGAAGTAGAAAGTACAGGTATTTGTGTTCAACATGTAAGAAGTAGAAAGTTCAGGTATTTGTGTTCAACATGTAAGAAGTAGAAAGTACAGGTATTTGGGTTCAATATGTAAGAAGTAGAAAGTACAGGTATTTGTGTTCAACATGTAAGAAGTAGAAAGTACAGGTATTTGGGTTCAATATGTAAGAAGTAGAAAGTACAGGTATTTGTGTTCAACATGTGAGAAGTAGAAAGTACAGGTATTTGGGTTCAATATGTAAGAAGTAGAAAGTACAGGTATTTGTGTTCAACATGTAAGAAGTAGAAAGTACAGGTATTTGGGTTCAACATGTAAGAAGTAGAAAGTACAGGTATTTGAGTTCAACATGTAAGAAGTAGAAAGTACAGGTATTTGAGTTCAACATGTAAGAAGTAGAAAGTACAGGTATTTGGGTTCAACATGTAAGAAGTAGAAAGTACAGGTATTTTAGTTCAACATGTAAGAAGTAGAAAGTACAGGTATTTGAGTTCAACATGTAAGAAGTAGAAAGTACAGGTATTTGGGTTCAATATGTAAGAAGTAGAAAGTACAGGTATTTGTGTTCAACATGTAAGAAGTAGAAAGTACAGGTATTTGGGTTCAACATGTAAGAAGTAGAAAGTACAGGTATTTGAGTTCAACATGTAAGAAGTAGAAAGTACAGGTATTAGTGTTCAACATGTAAGAAGTAGAAAGTACAGGTATTTGAGTTCAACATGTAAGAAGTAGAAAGTACAGGTATTTGAGTTCAACATGTAAGAAGTAGAAAGTACAGGTATTTGAGTTCAACATGTAAGAAGTAGAAAGTACAGGTATTTGAGTTCAACATGTAAGAAGTAGAAAGTACAGGTATTTGAGTTCAACATGTAAGAAGTAGAAAGTACAGGTATTTGAGTTCAACATGTAAGAAGTAGAAAGTACAGGTATTTGTGTTCAACATGTAAGAAGTAGAAAGTACAGGTATTTGAGTTCAACATGTAAGAAGTAGAAAGTACAGGTATTTGAGTTCAACATGTAAGAAGTAGAAAGTACAGGTATTTGAGTTCAAAATGTAAGAAGTCAAAGTAAGAACTCGTCAGAAAAATAAGTAGTGGAGTAAAGTACTGATACCAGAACAATGTACTTAAGTACAGTAACGGAGTATTTGTACTCCATACTTCCCCCCTCTAATGGGACGTACCTTGTACCCCTGGGGGTTCCCAGGCGGAGGGTCCCAGTTGAGGCGGATGTTTCGGGGTCCGGTTGCTTTGGCCTTGAGGTTTTCGGGGGAGAGAACATGGCCGCCGGGGGAAGTGGCGGTTATGTTTTTGATGCTCTTCTGCTGCATCTGGGAAAACTCTGGAGATCTGGGACCTGCTGGGAGGGGAAGGCAGACAATCAGACACAATTAGACAAATCTTGACCACATCCGGTCCTTCTGCTTTAGATTGTCCCTTTCTCTTATCAAATAAAATATAAATATGAAACCGCTCTCATCCAGATCTTTTTTCCCTTTCTTGCAATGGACATAAATGTATAAAATAATCAGTGTGTCTGTGATTTGAATCTGTAACCTCCTAATGGTGAATGTAAGCTACCTCTTTGGGTTTCATATGTGTGTAGATGTGGCTCTGATACTAGCCATTGGAGGGTAAAGTGATGGAGCTCCATTTGTTATGTAAGGGATGATGTGCAGCGAGGCGGTCATTATGGGGAAAAGATCACCCTTCAGGCTGATCAGGAAGTGGAGGGATCCTGATCTGCCTGTCGGTGTTCTTCATAATGACCGCGTCGCTGCACATCATCCGCTCATCACACGGCCACATTCTCAACAAAGTAACGACATGACTCCCAATATTAATTGAAATGCTTTTATGGATTTGGAAAATGATTTTATTGATTTAAAAAAATAGTTGTATGTATTGATTTAAATTGACATGCATCCGCTAAGAAAAATAGTCCGTTGTTACCGTTTGAACTAACGTAGCAACGGCAGGAACTGCTTCGATAACGTTTTTGAGGAGCATTTTGATTACAGATTTGAAAACGTCGTTGCTTGCTTTAAAAGTAGCACAATTCATGATGTCAGACCTTGGAAAGTATCTAGATACCCCTGCCCTAATGCCAAAGGAACTGCACCTGAATATGTGTTGCTATTTGATGTCTATGTCTGGACCGCTGCGTAAAAAGGAGGGTTTCTGCCCGTTACTTCCCTGCTGTTTTCTTGTCGCTCTTGTCTTGTCAGTTCGAAGCCAAACTGTATACAGTTAAATCGACCGACCTTCTTTCTGCGGATGTGAGCGTCCTTAACAACGGTCAATAAATCCATGACAACGGTCTGTACTACTGGATTAACAACGTGTCACGTGTTCTGAATTGACCAATCAGAATCGAGTATTCAACTAAGCCATGTAATACATTTAGAAAGCTGTGTCACTAGTGTAGCTACGCAGTGACTGATGCACATTAGTTTTCCAGTACTTTATGAATCTCTGACCAAAAATGCTCCTCAGAACTGTTACAGGATGTTTTTCATCTTTAATATTTTTGTATGCATGCTTCTTAGGTAACATTAAGCTGTCTTTGGCTCTTTTTCTGCTGTAACAATGTACATTTCCCCTCTGTGGGACTAATAAAGGTATTCTGATTCTGAATGATCACTGGGCAAAGATATCATGATTTTGATCATATTTTTGGGCTGGTATCTCCTCTTACCTGCATCGATGACGGTGATCAGCGTGGTCTTCCTCTCTCCGACGGAGGCGTTGCTGCTCGGGTCGAACAGCTCCAGGTGGAAAGTTTCGGGCGTCACAGGGCCGGGTTTGGACTTCGGGTCGATCACGATGTCCTTCTCCGTCTCTCCGGGGTTGAACTTCAGGAAGCCGGAGAGGTCGAGGCGCTGAGACTTCTTGGTTCTCCACTTCACCGTCGCCGGGCTGTTTGGGTTTCGAGTGCGGACCACGGGGATGGAGTAGGTCGGGTCGGAGGTGGTGAAGTTCTGGGTTCCCTTTTTGAACATCATCACACTGGGCTCTGGATAGAACGAGAAGGGGAAAATAATTTAAAACCGTATTTAATTTTGTCTTAATGTACATCCTCTGCAGATTTAGTGAATGTACCCACTTACAAAGACATGAACAGTCTATCATTGTAATGGTAGGTTTATTCAAATACTTATTTACCACAGTTCAATGCAAATAATTGTTTATCTTTTATATAATGTACATTTCTGGATTCTCTTTTTGATATTCTGTCTCTCATTAGTCAAATAAACCTCCCATTACAATTATAGACTGTTCATTTCTTTGTAAGTAGGCAAATTAACAAAATCTGCAAGGGATCAAATACTTATTCTTGCACTATTTGTGTATTTTTGTATTCGATTATACATGTTGCATTGTTGGAGGAGCTTCATTGCCATTTCTACTCTGTAGCTTTGTACATATGACGATAAAACCTTTGAAAGCTGAAAGAAAGGGGAAGACGGCGATAAGACATGCGGTATCTGAATAGCTGTGGTGTTTAAATCTGAAACGAAGTGCCGTTATAGTAACAGTTACAGTGAACAGAGTCTTGTAATATTTGTACCTATGTTACAAAGAATGTCTTCCAGTTTGAAACACATGGACACGTCTCCTTGCCACAGAACGAGAGGTGACCTTCAACAAAGTCAGTATTTGTCCAGAAGGCCATAAGCAAGGTTAAGACAATGCAATATATATATGTTCATACGTATACATCGTGGAACATGTGAATCATATACTTAGCTTTAGGCCTATGCATGTGTTGTAAAGAATGCTGATATGAAATATGAAACAAATGAAAGCCTAACCAATGGGCTAGTCATTGTGTAACCTCCCAATTGAATAGTGAATTTAAGCTACTTCTTAGGGTTTCATATGTGAGTAAATGTGGCTCTGATATTAGCCATTCGAGGGTAAAGTGATGGACCTCCATTTTGTATACTTAAAAGCTGTGTCACTATCGTAGCTACGCAGTAACTGATCACAGTGCCTACGGTCCGTTTGAAAGATCTGTCTTTTTGCATTAAAGGTCCCCTCTTATACTGTTTCTCATCAATATCTCACAGGTCTCAGATATATCCAGAGCCTGTCTCTGATTGGCTGAAACACCAAACAGATCATTGCAGCATTACCCATAATCCCCTCTGTTTCAGCCCTGTTTCCAAAGTGCTGATTCTCTGTCTGTTACTTTAGATGAAAATAAGGAGCCCCTCCCCACGCCCCTCTGAGAGACATTTGGTTACAAAGAACTCAATGGTGCTCTAGGAGGAGATTCAGGTGATAAGGTGGGGGGGGGGGTTACCTTGTTGCTGATTGGCTAATGGTTACACAAGACAAAACATCGTTATGACATCAAGTGGCCAAAATCTGATCAGCTCATTTTCAGACAGGTTTTTATAGAAATGGATCAAAAAGAGAGAGAATCTTTGTTCCTGAAACTTTCAGAGTCTCTTTCCACAGAGGGGACACATGTTGATGAAGAAGAGACATGAAGAAGAGGGGACACATGTTGATGGAGAAGAGACATGAAGAAGAGGGGACACATGTTGATGTAGAAGAGACATGAAGAAGAGGGGACACATGTTGATGTAGAAGAGACATGAAGAAGAGGATTTTGCATAATAGGTCCCCTCTAGTTCACCTGGCAGGTCTGTGATGGTGACGGTGGTTCTCGGGTAGCGTCCCAGTTTGGCTCCCTGTCTCGGGTTACTGAGGTCCATCACAAACTGCCGGACCTGCTTTTCATCTAGAAGGCCGTCTTTCTCGCTGAGCTCCAGCAGGCGGACGGGAACTAATTTCTGGGTCTCATCAGGACCGTAGCTCAGGTCTCCTTCCACGTGGATGTAGTCCTAAAACACACAAGAGAAGAACAGGTAAGGAACATGGGAGGCTGTGGCTCAGTGGATTAGTGCGTTGGTGTTGGGATCAGGGGAGCACAGGTTCAAACCCCACTGCAGTCAGCATGTCGTTGTGTCCCTGAGACACTTCACCCCAAATTGCTCCTGCAGAGGATTGTCCCCAGTATTGAGTATGTAAGTGACATAAGATAAGATAAGATAAAGCTTTATTGTCTCCCTTAAGAGAAATTTGTCTTGGGCATCGAGATAATACCCATAAAACATTCAGGTCAATCAGTCATAGATACAGAACAGAGATCACATGGCAGAGAAACAAACAAGAAACATACAGGTACAGAACTTTCCCTATTGCATTCATACATAATCAAATTGCACTTTCCCTATTGCACCTACGCATAGTGTCCGTCAGATTGCACATATCCCTATTGTGTCCATACCTATTTACACATAATGCACTTCCCCTATTTAACCTTCTCGATTGCACAAACTACACTGTAAACATTGCACCTCCCAACAACTCCTAACAGCATAATCACAATTGTTCCTGACTGTTCAGCAGCTTGATTGACAGCGGAACAAAGGAAAACTTATACCTGTTCAATGTACAGTTTGGTAATCTATACCTTCTGCCCGAGGGCAGCAACTCAAACTCTCTATACAGGATGTGTTTGGGGTTGCATGTGATTTGACGGCCTTGCTTTCTCACCATCTCCTCAAATATCTCCTGAAGAGAGGATGGTGGAAGCATGCCAATTATTTTTCCAGCCCTTTTTATCAAGCTCTGGAGTTGTGATTTAGATTTAACTGACAAGTTACCAAACCATGTTGTGATGCCATAACGAATAATAGACTGAATTGCTGCCCCGTAGAACATTAACATGATGCATGTTTCCACTCCATGAACCCTGAGCCGACGCAGGAAGTGCAGGCGCTGGCTTATCTTTGAGCATCCCTGATCCACCTGATGGGCCCAGCCTAACTGAGCATCAAACTAAATCCCCAAATATTGAAAACGTGAAACCTGCTCAGCTCCCTCCCTGCTGATAAGGACGGGGCTGTGATCGCCTGCTGACTTGGGGTCAAAGATCATGTCCTTTGTTTTTTTAACATGTAACACCAGGTTGTGCGCCTCACACCACTTCACCATCTCTTCACTCTCAAGTTTATACATAGAAATGTCTGAGTCTCTAGTCAGTAGACTAAGTATGGCATCAGAACACTTTATAATGTGGTTGTGTGTGTGCTGACTCCTACACTCATTTGTGTACATGTAATGTGATGTAATCATAATTTCTCAAAACGTTTCTTGGTGTAAGCTATTCCTCAAAACAAATGATGCTTTTTGTTGTGTCAAACTATCATATAATCATTTAAAGGTCCCATGTCATGGCCATTTCCACTGATCATAGTTCCATTGTTGAGTTCTACTAGAATAGATTCATATTGTGCAATTTTCCAAACTCACATTGGTTTCTCACAGCATCTCTGTAAAGTCTGTGTATTCACTCTCTCCACTAAACGGCTCGTTGCAGCTCTTGCCCCCCCCCCTCCCTGTGAGCCCAGTGTGCTCCGATTGGTCGGGACGTTGTGAATCGCGCTGAGCTCCGTGGAGGTGTGATTTCCTTGTTTAGCGATACACATCGAAATACAGCCAAACTCACCCTGAACACACAAAGTCACAGCCGAAGTAAAAACAATAAGTGTGGCTTGATATTGAGTAAGAAAAAGGTTGATAAACGCTGTGAGAATGGGTCTGCAGAGAGAATTTCGCCGCGATCCCAACTGTCTGTTATCAGCCTGCAGCCAGGGAGGAGAAATCAGCAGAGCTGCACTGAGTGTGTGAGGAAGTCCGTGGATTGGTCAATTTGGACCAATCAGCGGGGGCTTAACGTAACGGCTCTGCGGACGTAACGTAACGGCTCCACGGATTGGTCCATTTCGTTCCGGGGACGACATGACATCATGATGTACCCGGAAGAATCAAATGGACAGTGACGTATCTCCAACGAGGCGTTTTGGGGAGGTATTTTCTGTGTTAGAGTTTTACTCGCTACAGGGTGTACTTTGAGGGTTTTGACTCTGCACACCGTTTACATGCATAAAAACCTTCATAACACACGAGGGGACGGGTAATAACCAGAAAAGCATGATATGGGACCTTTAAAACATATAGTCTTATACTCTGATTGCCTTTTACTCTTGTTAAATTGTATTTGTAGTCTTGTATGTGTTTAACAGAGAGACATATGTTAAGGATTTACATTTCAGGAAGTGTAAAAGGAAGTAAAAGGTGGATTAAATGGTTAAATACGAGGGGGTTTAATGGTTTCATGATGGGATGTAGGACCAGCTGTTTCCTTTGATGAATATACAGAGAGACTGTAAGCAGAACTTCTTTATCCTCTGAGGATGAAGTTGACACGTAAAGAACATCATGGAGATGCCCCATGGTGCTAAACCAAATAATAATGAACAGTGGCACTAACATTAAACATATCCTAACTGAATTAAGGAGGAGAAAAAGCTTTGACAAATCACAGACTCTACCACGGACCATAATGAGTCTGAACAAAGAAGATCGGACAATGCACTCACCTCTGCCCTCTGAAATACCTTCTTTGTGTTTAAGTATGTATTTGTGTATTATGTGCATTTTCAATGTAGTGTTTTGTGTATGTCTATTATGTATTGACAAAACAATTTAAAAGCATTTCTTGGTGATGACACACACCTTATTCTAACAATGCAACATCCCATCCCTGGACAAAGAGAGGTAGACATTTCTAATATTGTTTAACGTGCAATAACAAAGTGTTCATTCCAACTGGCACTGTACTTTTGATAAGAGAATAAACATGTCTATTATGGCAATGCTTTGTTAAAGGTCTCCTCTTATACTGTTTCTCATCAGTATCTCACAGCTCTCAGATATATCCAGAGCCTGTCTCTGATTGGCTGAAACACCAAACAGATCATTGCAGCATTACCCATAATCCCCTCTGTTTCAGCCCTGTTTCCAAAGTGCTGATTCTCTGTCTGTTACTTTAGATGAAAATAAGGAGCCCCTCCCCACGCCCCTCTGAGAGACATTTGGTTACAAAGAACTCAATGGAGCTCTAGGAGGACATTCAGGTGATAAGGTGGGGGGGGGGGTTACCTTGGTTGCTGATTGGCTAATGGTTACACAAGACAAAGAGACATGAAGAAGAGGATTTTGCAGAATAGGTGAGCTTTCATCTTTGAGAGTTATAGTATTTGTCTTCATCAGCTTTGGCTTTTCTCCCTCTTTTCGAAATTCAATTTGTTCTCAATTATCAACTCATTCATTTATAAATGTTTGTATTATAGAAAATAAGGACAAACTAAGAAAGCTAAGATACCATGTGTAAGGAGTTGCCTGTGATCACGGTGTTTGTCTCTCAGCAGTGGATGATGTTCTAGAAAGCCTTTGTGTATACAGGGATGGAGAGCTAGATGTGAGCAGCTCACCTTCTTGTCTTTAGCCGTTTGGTCTCGTGTTCGGTAGGTCACTTGCGTTCGTCCGTTCTCGATGATCTCTCGGCTGATCGGGATGTTGGCGACTCCGTCCGACCGGCTGTACGTGTACGCCGGCTGCAGGAAGGAGAAGATGCTGGAGGCTGAGGAAGAGGAAGATATATTGTTAACAAACGACCCGCAGAAAGGGTTTATAGGGAAACTGCCTCGCTTGGCGAAAGTCTGAGAGCATTTTCTAGACAATTATCTTTATAGATGTCCCATGTTTGAGTGTTTTGGCACTGAAACAAGTAGATTAAAATAACACCCATTATGGAGGCTGCGGACGAGGAAGAGGAAGAGGAGGATATCGTCAGAGGTGGGAAGTAGTGGAGTACAAATACTTCGTTACTGTACTTAAGTACATCTTTCTGGTATCAGTACTTTACTCCACTACTTATTATTCTGGCGACTTTTTACTTTGACTCCTTACATTTTTAACAATGGCAAAATGACCAAATGTTCATAGGTCAATACAATGACTTGTTTACAGACTCTCCTTGCACTATTTTAACCAGTTTATCTGTTTATTGTGTTGCTCTGTTGGAGGAGCGTCAGATTGTCATTGGTAAATCTACACTGTAGCTACAGTGTGTACACATGATGAGAAAAGCCTTGAAATCTTGAATCTTGAACATGTAGATTAGTGATTCACGAACGATCCGAATCTTTTGAACGGCTCGTTGGCACGAACGAAGGGAACCGAGTCGTACTTGTCACGGTCTGTCTGTGTTTTGTCTGTCTCTGGTTTCCTGTTTTATTTTGAAAAGTGTTCACCCCCTGTCTTGTCTGTTGAGTCCTGTCTCTGTGTTTGCCCTCCTGTGTCTGATTGTCTCATTGTGTTCACCTGTTGCCCTTGTGTTTCTGCCTCCCCCGCCCAGCTGTGTCTTGTCCTGTGATTACCCCTCTCTGTATTTAGTCTTGTCTTTCCTTGTGTTCCCCTGTCGGTTCATTGTTTGTCTTTCCTGTCTCCCTCCATGTCAGTCACGGTCAGTTTTACGGGTATGTTTCTTCCTTGTGCTACCGTTGTGATCATGTCATGTTTTTTGTCATCGGCTTTTATAGTTTATAGACCTTTTTTACCTTTTTGTAGTCTGCATTTAGGTCCTACCTTTTCCCCAATCCTGACAGTATTTGGGGAGAGCCGTTCTTTTTATCGTTGGTTCACTGCCTGCCACTAATCCACTCGCCTTTACGTGAACAGTGAAAAAGCTTGATTTTGTTCCCCAAGCGTATTCCGTGAAGACCCGCCCCTACTCCGATCGGTTAGGTTTAGGCACGAGGAGTGAGATGTGAAAACGCAGCAGCATTTGGATGCACTTCAACCAAAACATAGGCAACGATAAAGCGTGAGTGCAACATTTGTAAAGCCAAAATATCATTTAAAGCAGGGTCAACAAATAATCTCCAGCGCCACTTAAAATAAACGGCTCTTTTGAACGGCTCTCGGAAAGGAACGGAGCCATAAGATCCCTTCAAAGAGCCGTAACTCCGATCAGATTGATATATCCTCATTCAGCCTAAAGAACCAGACGTATGATTAGTGTCTTTAGTCACCGTGCTCTTTGATGATGGTGATGTTGACCAGGCGCTTCCCGATCCCAGCGATGCCCAGCGGGACGTCCACGGCCTCCACCAGCAGCTGCTTCTTATCATCGTCTTCATCTTTGACGAAGAGCGGCACGTGGACGTCTACAGACTCCACGCCTTCCTGAAACTCCACGGCTCCCACAGCCTCTGCAGAGGAGCGGCGGATAATACGACATTTAGTAAATCAGTTCAAAGTACATTTGCTCTAGTATTGCACTTAATTACTATTTGACTTTACTCGAGTATTCCCATAAACCTGCCGGTCCGCTGCGACTCTGACTTATTTTAAATCCAGGCTGAAGACTTTCCTTTTTGCCTCTGCTTTTAATTGAACTATTCACATCTCACATGGCACTGTAACTTCTATTGTTTTATTGTGTTTCCGCTATATAAAAACCTGTCTGAAAATGAGCTGATCAGATTTTGTCCCTTTGTGATGTCATAATGTTTCTTTGGGATGTTTTTCCATAAGCCAATCACGAACCAAGGTAAATCAATTCAGGCCATTCTGATGATACTCTTTGTTCCAATTGGCTCACCTTTGACGAACTGCAATATTAAAATGACGTGCAAGTGTTTATTTGTATTATTTGTTGGTGATAAAAACAGAATATTAATCAACCATAATGTAATTCTACGACAAAAGCCAATTAGCATACCGACTTTTTTCTTTTTTCGATCGTTTAAGTACATTTTTGGGATAATTCTTCAGTATTTTAATGAAGTAACATCTTAATGCATAGTTTTAAAGGAGTATTTAAGACCATAGTATTTCCTTATTTTACAAAAGAACGGGATTTAAGAACTTCTGGATTTAAAGCTAGAATAATAATCAGAAATACCGTATATTATATTATGCAGTAAACGCTCACCTCTGTCTGTGGCCACGGTGTAATATCCCGGCACGACTTTGAGGTCGTTCATGTTTCCAGACTGCACGTTTTTCTCTGTGAGTTTGACGATATCGGGGAAAGTGCTGCGAGGAGCGGTGAGGACGGTGTCCATGATGGCGTACTCCTGCCTGAAAACACAAAACGTAAATACAAGACCTTAAATCGAGAAGAAACTTCAATATTCTATTCATTTTATGTAAGAATTTGAATTTTACCTTTTTCCAGCATTTCTCTGCATCCTGTAAGAACCAAAGTAAGTGAGAATTACATTTCCATTTAGAAAATATGAAGAATACCATATTTTCCAATGTTGGACAGGCCAAAAACCATTCCAACATGCTTGAGCTGCACAATAAGTAATTCTCTTTTTACTCGCCTCCCATAAAAACCTTAAAGAAATTGCAATTAATTCAGAAGGAATGGTTTTCATGCAGACAGATGAAAGCCTCATTCATCCAGATTTATGCTCACTGCTTCATAAAGACAGGACTTTTAAACCCTGCAAATCCTTTCATTTACCTCAGTTTTGATCGTTTATTCACCATGAAGTCTTGTTAGAAGCACACAAGAATTCAAAGTAACACACAGAGAAAAAAACTAAAATACAGATCATGACATTTTGGTGAAGTATTCCTTTGACTCGTCTCACCTGAACAAGGTTTTCTGGACCTTCTGGGCTCCGGGAACCTGCTTGTAAACCTCGTTGAGCTGGATGTAAAAAAGCAGATAAGAGTTTTCAGTGACACAGTCATCCGTCACACACTCCTATGTTCACTGATAAAAACAATGACACACTCACGTTATCGGACACTTCTTTGCGGAGCTGTTCGGCGTCTCTGGAATCGGTGCGTGAAAGGTTCTCTGAGAACAGTCTGTTTAACCGGAGGGAGATCGGGTGCTGGACTACAGGGAGAGAGAGAGACCAAGAAAAAACCCATTAAAGTTCCAGAAACCCAGAAATGAGTCAACATTTCATCACTTCCTGTCCCCTGGTCTGGAACTCAATGGTTTTCTGAATGTCTTTTTGGTTGTTATCCTGAAATAATGTCTACGACATAAAATACATCAGTAAATACCCCACTGGTGAATGAAAAAACGGAGGTTGCTACCAAGTTAGCCAAAATTAGCCTCCTTTAGCTTAGCGGTGGTGACGTGAAGTCATGTGACCGTGCTGTAGTTCCTTTATAGCCCAACATTAGCCGCCTTTAGCTTAGCGGTGGTGACGTGAAGTCATGTGACCGTGCTGTAGTTCCTTTATAGCCCAACATTAGCCTCCTTTAGCTTAGCGGTGGTGACGTGAAGTCATGTGACCGTGCTGTAGTTCCTTTATAGCCCAACATTAGCCGCCTTTAGCTTAGCGGTGGTGACGTGAAGTCATGTGACCGTGCTGTAGTTCCTTTATAGCCCAACATTAGCCACCTTTAGCTTAGCGGTGGTGACGTGAAGTCATGTGACCGTGCTGTAGTTCCTTTATAGCCCAACATTAGCCACCTTTAGCTTAGCGGTGGTGACGTGAAGTCATGTGACCGTGCTGTAGTTCCTTTATAGCCCAACATTAGCCACCTTTAGCTTAGCGGTGGTGACGTGAAGTCATGTGACCGTGCTGTAGTTCCTTTATAGCCCAACATTAGCCACCTTTAGCTTAGCGGTGGTGACGTGAAGTCATGTGACCGTGCTGTCGTTCCTCTATAGCCCAACATTAGCCACCTTTAGCTTAGCGGTGGTGACGTGAAGTCATGTGACCGTGCTGTAGTTCCTTTATAGCCCAACATTAGCCTCCTTTAGCTTAGCGGTGGTGACGTGAAGTCATGTGACCGTGCTTTAGTTTCCTTTATAGCCCAACATTAGCCACCTTTAGCTTAGCGTGGTGACGTGAAGTCATGTGACCGTGCTGTAGTTCCTTTATAGCCCAACATTAGCCACCTTTAGCTTAGCGGTGGTAACGTGAAGTCATGTGACCGTGCTGTAGTTCCTTTATAGCCCAACATTAGCCACCTTTAGCTTAGCGGTGGTGACGTGAAGTCATGTGACCGTGCTGTAGTTCCTTTATAGCCCAACATTAGCCAGCTTTAGCTTAGCGGTGGTGACGTGAAGTCATGTGACCGTGCTGTAGTCCCTTTATAGCCCAACATTAGCCACCTTTAGCTTAGCGGTGGTGTTGGAAGTCATGTGACCGTGCTGCAGTTCCTTTATAGCCTAACGTTAGCTTTTTATTTCATGAAATGCTGTTAATATGTGGAGATTATCCTGCTGAACAAAACCTGTAAGCATCATAAATCCTTAAACTCTTGAAATACTCACTGCTCTCTTTGGGGTTTGGTTTTATCAGAGCCTGCGGGTGGTTTGGAGGTCGGTGCACGTTGTCGGTGATTTTCCAGCGGACGACGTCGGTTCCTTTTGGCGGGCCGGTCCTCACCATTGGGGTGTCGAGGTGATCCGAGGTGAGCAGAGACTGACGCAGCATATACTCGTCTTCCTTAAAGCCCACCATGCGACCTGCAGAGAACAAGACGGAGATTCGTTCATAGCGATTACATCCATCATTTGCACGACGTCTTCTTGTTTTTGCATGTTTACTGATTGCATTTGAAGCCAATATTTGTGCACAGTGTCAAATTAAGAGGGAGCTACGATGATATTATAACTATTTAACTACTTGTTGATTCAAATGCAACGACTTGTTTGAATCTTTATTTAAAATAACCTTCACGTTTAATAAAACAAACCTCTTACCTTTCCTGCAACAGGGCAGCAGGGCGAGGCAGCTCTGCAACAGGAGGAGACAGAAGGCATCATTTACACTGGTGTATTTGGTGTGTGTGTGTGTGTGTGTGTGTGTGTGTGTGTGTGTGTGTGTGTGTGTGTGTGTGTGTGTGTGTGTGTGTGTGTGTGTGTGTGTGTGTGTGTGTGTGTGTGTGTGTGTGTGTGTGTGTGTGTGTGTGTGTACGTACCGCGCAGCAGGCTTTGCAGCAGGCGCAGTATTTCCAGCAGCAGAGCAGCAGGAGGGCGAGGAGCAGCAGGAGGAAGAGGAGCAGAGGGAGCAGCCAGAGGAGGCTCGCAGCGGGGCAATCTGCAGGAAACAGGGGATATGTTTTTTATTTATTTATTTTTAAACCTTTTATGCTCTTAACCTTTTATTTTGATTTTTTATATTGCCATTTTTTTATCCAATAAATCCTTTAGATATCTTTTTACTTATTTTTCCTTATAGCTTTGTGAAGCACCTTGAGATGACGTTTGTCTTTAAAGTGTGCTATATAAATGAAATGTATTATTATTATAGTTACGTTGAATTCACACAGAGTTGCATCTATTATTTAGCCGTTCATAACGTTGAGGTTTTATTGTCAATTAAATGGAAATATTTCTGCAGTGCATTTCACAGGAAATTGTGCGTCCATATCAGACCTCGTTATTATTATTAGTCAATTAGATAGTTTCCTTCATTGCTCGTTGTAAGTAGAAAACCGTGAGTATTTGAATAAACCTAGACGTGTGCAGGACGCAGCTCACCTCTCTTCTCGAGCACCTGGACCTCCAGGCCTTTCACTTTTGGGTCTTCTGGGTTTTCCAGGGTGTATTGATACGTACAATCATCATCTTCGTCACGGAAACTGCAATGTTCCAGCACCTTCCGCGCTGGAACACACCCACATCAGAAATATGTTATTCATCCCTGTGATTGGATTTCTTAACAGTTTCTCAATTTTAAGAGTAAAAGAAAAATAATTCAACTTTTTCTAGAACTGACAGTTCTTCTCGAAATGTTGAATTTTTCTCATAATTTGATTTCAAATATTTATAGAAAATGTTCACATTGTACTTTGTTTACCGTCTTTGAGTTCATCCACCAGCGTGATCTTAAAGGGGCACGTGTCACACTTCTCTTTGTCTTTCTTTTCTCCCGTTTTCCACGCCTGACACTGAATGCAACTCCTCGTACCCTCGCACACACCCGCCAGGGCCTGCACAGGACCGCAATTAAAATATTACAAATATATAAGAAACATTTGTAGAAATGCCTTTATGCGATGCTTAACAATTAAATAAGAACAATACGAAAAAACAAGAAAAAAAAAAAACAAGATTAAAAATAAGAATGTGGGAGAATAGTTGTTACTGCTATTATCACTGATGCAGATGTCAAATAATGTTTAATAAAGTGTAAAGCACACACACACACGCACACACACACACACACACACACACACACACACCCCCCCACACACACACATACACACATACCATGTATACATCACTTCAGGGGACATTACATTGACTTAAATGCATTTCCTGGAGACTTATCCTAACCTTAACCTAAACCCTTATGGGGACCTCCAATTTGTCCCCATAAGGGAGGCGAGTCCCCACACATGACTGTGTAAACAGATTTAGGTCCCCACAAGTATAGTAATGCTAGGCCACACATACACACACACACCCACACCCACACCCACACACACACACACACACACACACACACACACACACACACACACACACACACACACACACACACACACACACACACACACACACACACACACACACACACACACACACACACACACACACACACACACACACACACACACACACACACACATACACATACACATACACATACACATACACATACACACACACACACACACGGGTTTCTATGTTATAGCCAGACTATTTCCCTCAACCGGCTCGGTGGTGGTTTAGATGGGCTACCCTTTCCTGAGGTCCTACAGCTATGGGAGTTGGGTCAAAGTACTCTAAAAAATCTGAAAAAAAATCAGCTCACTTTAGATAGCTGATACACCCTTTAGAACGGTTACACACACCACCTACTTATATTGTGGTATACACAGACATTTGTCTTTTGACAAAAGTGTGACTTATAAGGACCAAAAAAACACTATGGGGTCTTTAAAGGGACGATAAGGCCACTCCCACAACCCTCCAAATTTACATACATACACAACCTGACAGGACACAGCATCATGGGAGCAGTCATTTTAATTGTAAAATTAACAAACAGCTACACAGGCAGCGACATACAGATCGACACAGACAATTTACAGACAGACAAACAGCTACACATACAGATCGACAGACAGAAAGACAGCTTACAGACAGACAAACTGAGAGACAGCTTACAGACAAAGAGACATACAGATCGACAGAGAGACAGCTTACAGACAGCTACACAGACAGAGAGACAGAGAGATCGACAGAGAGACAGCTTACAGACAAACAGCTACACAGACAGACAAACAGCTACACAGACAGAGACATACAGATCGACAGAGAGACAGCTTACAGACAGACAAACAGCTACACAGACAGAGAGACAGAGAGATCGACAGAGAGACAGCTTACAGACAAACAGCTACACAGACAGCTTACAGACAAACAGCTACACAGACAGAGACATACAGATCGACAGCTTACAGACAGACAAACAGCTACACAGACAGAGAGACATACAGATCGACAGAGAGACAGCTTACAGACAAACAGCTACACAGACAGAGAGACATACAGATCGACAGAGAGACAGCTTACAGACAGACAGCTACACAGACAGCTTACAGACAGACAAACAGCTACACAGACAGAGACATACAGATCGACAGAGAGACAGCTTACAGACAGACAAACAGCTACACAGACAGAGAGACATACAGATCGACAGAGAGACAGCTTACAGACAAACAGCTACACAGACAGAGAGACATACAGATCGACAGAGAGACAGCTTACAGACAGACAGCTACACAGACAGCTTACAGACAGACAAACAGCTACACAGACAGAGAGACATACAGATCGACAGAGAGACAGCTTACAGACAAACAGCTACACAGACAGCTTACAGACAGACAAACAGCTACACAGACAGAGAGACATACAGATCGACAGAGAGACAGCTTACAGACAGACAGCTACACAGACAGCTTACAGACAGACAAACAGCTACACAGACAGAGACATACAGATCGACAGAGAGACAGCTTACAGACAGACAAACAGCTACACAGACAGAGAGACATACAGATCGACAGAGAGACAGCTTACAGACAAACAGCTACACAGACAGAGAGACATACAGATCGACAGAGAGACAGCTTACAGACAGACAGCTACACAGACAGCTTACAGACAGACAAACAGCTACACAGACAGAGAGACATACAGATCGACAGAGAGACAGCTTACAGACAAACAGCTACACAGACAGCTTACAGACAGACAAACAGCTACACAGACAGAGACATACAGATTGACAGACAGCTTACCACAATCGTTTTTTCGGCCACAAAACAAAATGGCCTGGATAACATCCAAAATGTTTCATAGCTTTCCTATTATAACGCAATTTGTATCCAACTTACCACAACATTATAACACAGGACACATCTGAATAGTATACAATTTAAACCAATTTGCAATTGTCTCAAAAAAACACATTGGATACAAATAAGAGCATCAAATCCTTGGTTTAACACAAAATAAAATTGGTAAATAACCCAAATCAAAGGCTTTTTTTTGTTTTATGGCCACAAAACGAAATGGCCAGGAATATAACATATACAGCATAATCTCTGTCAACCCGTTTGTTGAACATAGGTGCAGTATAAAACGTTAGTCATCAGGATAACCACAACATAATACAAAACAAAACTGATGGTTTCACTGTGACTGCCTCTTTCGAGCAATGCCGCGATTGCGAACAAAGTCTCTTATATTTTGTACTGTTCGTTCATCAAGTACTTTGCCTTCAACCAGATTGCAGATTCAATGTTCTCATTTGGAGATGTGGCTCCACAGGTTTCCAGAGGCATCACTTCATCAAGACCCTGCAAGATGCAAACACACACACAAAAAAACATTACATGAAAGCATTTATGGTTGTGTTTCTGAAATCCAATGCAGTTCTGCATTCACTCAACAGCCCAAATGATTAGAGGTCTTAGGTTGTGAAAAGTATAATCCTTAAACCTACTTTTCACTTAGGAATTCAGGATATACTACATTTAGTTTACATTATATCTTGTCATTGATGACATGAATCATTACTTAGTGGTCGCTTTTCACCACATGTTACTGAACAACTTAACATACGTGTAAAACTAACATACAGATCACATGCAGGCAGTGCAAGTACGAGTTAAACTCAGATGAATGCCACTATCAACGCCACCTGACGACATGGCCCCTTTAACAGCCAGGACCTCCTAAACCATGTCCCTGTTGTTCTCAGATTGATACACATACACTCAAGATACTGACTTACACTTTGAAAAGCGTTTGAAGACAATGTCCTCACATACCATTGTCTCTATAAACCATATGATATTCAGACTACTGCATACACACACACAGCCCAAAGAAACATGTCGGTATGTAAATAGATCAAATCAAGTAGTATTTAAATGTTAAGTACCTTTTCAGCTCTACTGAGGGGAGAAAGCACTGGACCTGTCGTCTTCATGTAGCTCTCAGTGCAGTCGCTGTTCTTCACCATCTGTAGCAGATAAAACACAAAGAGAAGGATCAATAAACAAAGTCAAAAATGTACTAGCAGAGAATATTTGGAATTTAATAAAAGAATGGTCCTACTGATGACAGAAAGAATGAAAGGAAAACTTAGTTTAAAACCTTACTGGATCCTTTTGTAAGCCACAAAACATCCATTTGAGATATTACATTTAGTCATTGATGACATGAATCATTACTTAGTGGTCGCTTTTCACCACATGTTACTGAACAACTTAACATACGTGTAAAACTAACATACAGATCACATGTTAATCTATGTTAAATGTAAAAATACCTCTTCAATGTTCTCATTTGGAGATGTGGCCTGTGTGGCACAGGTTTCCAGAGGCATCACTTCACCCTGCAAGATGCACACAAAAAAACATTGTTATTATTATTGGATGGTGCTTTCCCATGTACCTAAAGATTCTAAACCATTCATAGCTTGTAGTAACATGAAATTAAAGTTATTCAGCTATACATTTCAATAAACACCCTGTAGTTATGTTTCACTATATCAGAAGTAAAAAAAAAAATTATATTTATAATATTTATACTGAAATAATCATGACTCGGAATAATCATAATCAAAACTAATGCATGCATTGGACAATATGTAGCATTTACGTATGTGGTGTGATGGTTAGAGCATTTCCTTAAGAACATATTGAGTTCACAAAGTAAAATGTTGACCACCTTGCATCTCCACGGCCAGTCTGAATCACCGTAATTATAGGTGATCTCCTCTCCTGGACTTATGTCTCGAACAAACAAACGTCCGTTCATTATTACGTGGCAACAGCTGCATCAGCTGTTGCCACGTAATAATCGCTTTATTCGCTTTAGTCGCTTTAATATCACCGCTCAGAGGAGAGGAGTTCTCATTTCTTTAAACGTCTGCTGCTTCCCCTCCTCTCTCCTCGGTTCCCCTCGGGGAAATTTGAGTATTGAGAAGCCTCTCGTGACTCCGCACAGTTACTGTTAACAAACGCTTTACTCCGGATCAACTCACCTTTGATGGCATTAATGTATTGGACGTCAAGTCCTGCTTTGTCCCCTCCAGTGTCAATATAAAAACGGGCGTCATCTTTTGGAGTGATGCGTCTCCGCCTTTGCATCTTGACTTTGATTATAGCTGTGAAAAAGAGTAAGGGTTCATACGTCCTGTCCTCAGCTCCAGTTAAATACAATGTGTACATCACATAAATAAACCGGAGGCTCCTAAACAGTTCATACCTCCATTTAAGTAAAACGTTCCAATCAATTACTGGGACAGTCCATTCTTCATTCACATCACCTAAGATTACCGGGAGGCTCCGGTTCAATAAACCGGAGGCTCCTTATAAGCTACAGTTCATACCTTCCGTCCTCAGCTCTGGTGATTGAAATATCATACATTACTAAAAAAGACAGGAGTCTAATCTTGCCTTGTTTTTTCCCAAACCAGGCTGCTTTCTACATTAATTAATCTTCAATCAAAAAACAAAACAGCTGCCGACATTATTTCTTTAGCATTACTCCTAGTGTCATTTACACACCTGCAGCGAGATTACATCAGCTGGTAGCTGGTAGCTGTTAGCCCTCAGAGCTCACAGCTCCTCATGTTCAGAAACTAGACAGAAGTTAAACAAGTACAAACCACAGACTGCCTGTGTCATGGAGAATACAGTCGCTGGTTTATTTATGTCTGTATAGGCCGTTGTTGTGAGTGTGGACGGTCGGAGCATAACGTTAGCTTAGCCAAGCTCCATTTAGAAAACACGCATTTTAAAAGGTTTTTCGCCTGCCGTCTGTCTGCAGACTTGTCAAGCATTAATTCATGGTTTTTACTAACCGGTATCAGTATGTTGTTACTTCGGCATCATTTAGAAACATGTATTACAATTAAATCACGGTAAAATATGTTCATTGTGTTGTAGTTGTAGTAGCTCCCGACACAGCTACTTTAGCATTACTCCTAGCTAGCATTTACACACCTGCGGCGAGATTACATCAGCTGGTAGCTGCTAGCACTCAGAGCTCACAGCTCCTCATGTTCAGAAACTAGACAAAAGTTAAACAAGTACAAACCACAGACTGTCTGTGTCATGGCGAATACAGTCGCTGGTTTATTTATGTCTGTATAGGCCGTTGTTGTAAGTGTGGACCGTCAGAGCATATACAACGTTAGCTTAGACAATACCCATTTTAAAAGGTTTTTCGCCTGCCGTCTTGTCTGCAGACTTGTCAAGCATTAATTCATGGTTTTTACTAACCGGTATCAGTATGTTGTTACTTCGGCATCATTTAGAAACGTGTATTACAATTTAATCACGGTAAAATATGTTCATTTTGTTGTAGTTGTAGTAGCTCCCGACACAGCTGACAGCCGCGGTGAAACTCGATTAGAGCGAAGCGAATATTCGCATCGTGTCCGGTGTGAACGCAGCATTAATCATGTAAAATAAGCAATATCTACAAGTATGCAAGCTTACCTGTTTGTGTTTAATTGTTTGTAGGCTATTGTAGCTCCGTAGTCTTCTGTCTTCTGTGAACGCAGCTGCAAGCATGTCTTGGACGTCACGTGACTTGTTTAAGGACCGCCCACGCAATTGTGTATGGAACTGCAAAAATGTGTATGAACCTGCACTCGAAAAACCACCTGAGCGACGCTGTTCTATACACTGAGATACATTACAAAAACACGCGTAGTGGTATAAACAGACTTTTCAGAAAATGAGGATTTCAGTTAGTTAGACACTAACAAACATGGATACACTCTTAAATTGTAAGCGGACATCGGCATAGGTACAAAAGGACTTTGTCAGAAATGAGGATTTATGTTAGTTAGACACTAAAAAACATGGATACACTCTAAGTTTTAAGCGGACTTCGGCATAGTCCACGTACACCACCAAGGTTCGCACAATGCTGGTGGGTAGTCAGGTAAAATGGTAGGGTATACCACATTGACCAACACACATACACACACACACATACACATACACGAAAGGTAGAAACTGCCTTGGAATGAACACACTTTGGGTCATAATTAAATATACGTGTTAATAAATAAAATCCACACACCTGGAAATTTTGCTCACAGGTTTCAGTCAATTCGATTCCAGATTGGGGACACACGCAGAGGCCACACACACATTCACCTCGCCCGTTACACACACCCTGTTACAAATAAAGACAGGTGAATAGGGTAAACAAATGAACTTACAGATATCAGCGTGAAACTTGGCCACCTCAGTTCTGACATTAACACAATATTTCTTTGTATTACAAGTTTTCTGAAATTGTATGTTTAAATATGCAAATGAGGCATACTGTTAGCAAATATGCGATAATTTGCATATTATCCGGAACATAGATCTGTGTGCAACTATAAAGATGTTGAAGATATGCAAGAAATATTTGAGGGGGGGCTTTCTGAGCCACCTGTACATGTGGTTATAAAGTAAGAAGTGTGCAACTGAAATATCAAGAGTCACTTTTTACACAGATTTGCCTTAAATCACACTACAGGTGAATAGCATTTTAAACATACAGATATCGCCATGAAACTTCCCAACCTCATTACTCACATTAAGAAAGTTATTTTTTATATTACAAGTTTTCCGACAAATTGGGCGTTATGTAATGCTAGCTTTAGGTGAATTAATGAGAAATCTGCACGTAAAAAGACAAAGTTAGTCAATAAACAAGAAAAAGTTGATTTTGGATGTTTTCGATCCACTCGTCTGAAAGAAGACATGTTATGGAAGCTAACTTGCAAAACTGATCAGTGCATGACGATGATTTTGCATGTAGTATCTCGCCTTAATGTGGACCGAGATTAAAACAATCGGTTTTTGTATTACGTCTTATGTTAAAATATGCAAATGAATACTTTTCTAACAGCAACTTTTGCCAAATCTAGCAAAACAATTGGGATTTTGGTCTTTTTCTTTTTACTTTTCAGAAAAAATACATTTAAAAAAATTAATTACATGTTTTCCTGTAGTGTATCACGTTAATCTGAAAACAGAAGTCGTTGTATACTCACTCCCTTTGAGTCCTGACAGGTGTCGGTGCTTTTGGGACATTCGCAGGCGTCCCCCTCCCATCCTTTAGCGCAGGCACAGCCACCCATAACACAGGAGCCATGGTCTAGAGAGAGAGGACACCAAGAGGGTTCAAATGTCAGAAGTGTGTGTGAAAATATTAGTAGTAAAGTCTAAAAAACATAAATGACTTCATAGAAAGGAAAACATTAGAAAAGACAGCATGGTTTTCACTTTTGGTGGACATTTCATTCACTCTAAAACGACTTAAAAAGTTGTCGATTATTTTGCTGTTAATCCACCACTTTGAAAATCTGCAGCTCAAATCTACAGGAGAGTAAATACATGTTCATAGAGGCCCCATCATTAACCCTCATTTGAACATGGAGAAAGCTGGTACCGTTGCACAGGAATCCTTGGTGGCGTTGACACTGGGTTTTGTCATACTGGCAGTACGGCCCCTCAAACTGGTCGGGGTTGTAGCAAACACAGACGCCACAGGCCAAACAATCCCCCCGACCAGAGCAGGGCTCCGTCGTCTCCGGAGCGATGCACTGGCTGCTGTCTTCGGCTGAAGTGCTGGCCGAGCAGTTACAGAACGTACCCAACCTGAAGGAGAAACACAACGCAATATCTCAGGGACGCCGTGAGGGAGAGTCTTCAAATGTGGTGCAGATGTTCAATTGGACTCAAGGATGAGCTGATTACAATTTGAAGGTTCAATGAGAATGTGATCTAATTTTAGTCCCATTTTCGTGGTTGGGATATTGCAGGAACGCCTTTTGGGAATGTCTTCAAATTTGGTAAAAATGTCCACTTGGACTGAAGAATAAATGGATACATTTGTTTGTGGACGATGGTTATTGAGATTTGACGTTCGTTCCATTCTTGTGAACGCAATATCTCAGGAAAGCGAGGGAAAGGGAGGGAAAGGGAGGGAAAGGGAGGGAAAGCGAGGGAAAGGGAGGGAAAGGGAGGGAAAGGGAGGGAAAGCGAGGGAAAGGGAGGGAAAGGGAGGGAAAGGGAGGGAAAGCGAGGGAAAGGGAGGGAAAGCGAGGGAAAGGGAGGGAAAGGGAGGGAAAGCGAGGGAAAGCGAGGGAAAGGGAGGGAGAGTCATCAAATGTGGTGCAGATGTTCTTTTGGACTAAACGATGAGCTGATTAAAATGTAGAGGTTCAATGAGAATGTGATCTTATTTTATTCCCATTTCCGTGGATGGGATATTACAGGAATGCCCACGAGGCGTTAACTCTAGTTTAATTCTTTATATAATAAAATAATAATAAATAATTAAAGACTCACCAGCCGATAGAGCAGTGACACTTCCCACACACCAGGTTTCCATTTTTATGACAAATGTCTGCTTTAGGGAGGATAGTCTGGAGGAACGAGAAAACTGAAATGAATACCATGAAGACGTGAGAAAAAGCAGCTTTGTCTCGTGCGTTTAAGTGACAGGTGATACTTTCACTCTTGAATAATCCAACTATTATTATCTAAATTAAAACAAAAGTCTATAAATGGTTGAAAAAAGAAAAAAATTGCCAAGGTTATGTGTTGTTTGTCAATTGTGTATAAAACTGAGAAAACTCCGTATTTAAAGCAAAAACAACAGAATTTTCTACAATGTTTGCATTAAAGACGAACCTAAGTTCACTTTTCCAAAGACAAAGGAGACATTAGGATGAATCCACCGTGAAGCAATGTGGAAAAAAGCAGCTTTAACTCGTGTTTTTGGTGCGTTAAAGTGTTATAAAGTGTGTGTACCTTCTCACAGTCGCAGGTCGGACACAGAATGGAGGCTTTAATGTTTACGCCGGCATTGAAGGTTGTTGGTTTGACTCTCATTTCCCCCTCTTTGTCGGCCTCATCAGACTCACAGACCGGACTGTCATCGAGCATTCGGTGGGCTTTGACTCGCATCTGGAACTTTCCCTGGAAAACACACACACACACACACACACACACACACACACACACACACACACACACACACACACACACACACACACACACACACACACACACACACACACACACACACACACACACACACACACACACACACACACACACACACACACACACACACACACACACACACACACACACACACACACACACACACACACACACACACACACACACACACACACACACACACACATTAGAAAGACAACGTACACAAAATATAGGTAGAAAAGTCGTTTTAAGACATTTCGATATTGAAATTGATAGAAAATTGTGCGATATGTTGTTGCAACCCTAATAAATGTGCTGAATTCATGTGTGGGTTTTTTCCGTCTGTTCTTCTGCTTACTATTTTTCCAGGGTTGAATTTAAAGTCTCCGAATTTTTTGACGACATTATCTTTGTCCAGGAACTGCGTCTCGAAAGCCTTCGGTTTGTTCGCTGCACGGATGCTCATCTTAGACCGGATGTTCTGTAAGAGTTAGAGGACAAACCAATCAGAAGATGCGCAGAGTGCCAACAACTGCAAACGCCTCCACCTTTGAACACTTGTTGTACCTTGAAGGCGGTTTCCATGATTTGCAGCATATTGGACGAGTCCTCTGACAGCAGACCGACCTCAGCGATGGGGAAATACTCTTTGAGTTTCTGCACAAAGGACAACAAAATAAGTCCATGATCTAAAACTCAACAGTCTGTCTTCGGAACCTAATGATCCGCTCCAGAGTTCTTCTTTGGCCAATTCGACATCTGCCCACAGAAGAAAGCAAATCAGATTAAACTGAAAACTATCCTTCTTGTTAGAGATAGTAATAATAAAACAACCAATCAGGAGGCCTTAACGGAGCCCCTGTCGGCCACTATACCATTCTTCTTCAGAAGGTAGCTTTTAGAAAATAAAATATGGTATTTAATAGTGTTTTTCAACTCCATTTCCATTTACCTCCATTCTATTGGGGGCAGGGAGATATCTAGGGGACTTATACATCAAAACAAGAGGAACATAATTGTCTAAAACCTACAAAAAACAACCCCATTGGTGTAAAATAAGAGCAGTGCTGGAAGTGTTTTGGGCTGTGATACTTTATGATAAAAAACATTCAATCATACAAACAAATACATTAAAAAAAAATCAAGATGCAATAAAATCAATAACCAAACTACAGAAATCCGTTAAAACTGACACAAAAAAACTGTGGTTAGCTGTGCAAATTGATGATCCATTAACCTCCATTCTATTGGGGTGCAATATAACAAAACAAGAGCCCCATAGTTCTCTAGAACCTGCTAAAAAACAACCCAATACGTGGAGGGAACCTAGATAGCCCCCCACCTCGTAGTAGGTGTAGGAGTGGTTTGTGACGGCGAAGACGGGGATGATGTTGTGATCTCCCAACACACGGATCAACGTGGGAATGGACGGATAATCCTGGTGAATGTCCTCTGTGTATTTTTCGTCGGCGTCGAGGTGGCATTGCTCGTCGTTTCGCTTCAGGATCCCCGACAGGACGTTCATGCCGTCGGTCTCGTAGTGGAAGGCCGACTCGGTGGAGAACACCAGCAGGTGAGTGCTGTGGTCGCGCCAGCCGATCTGGTCCTGGAAGCAGAAAACCAGTAAAGAAGTGTTATAAAAATCTCCCTGGTCCCCGGCTTGAGCTTCACCTCAGGATCCATGTATCTGTGATCCTCAGGATCCATGTATCTGTGATCCTCAGGATCCATGTATCTGTGATCCTCTCCAGAAGGAGTCATCACATACAGAGCATCAGCTAGTTCCTGAACAGTGTCCTTCACATGCTGATATCCAAGAGAGGGAGTTACACAGTCACAAGATGGAGGAATAGAAAGCAGTATTCAATGTTTACTTCAGATTAGCTCCAGGTCAGAAATGAGCATGCTTGATGTCTCTCTCCATAGAGGCTGAATCATCATGTTAATCACATAGCTATCATCTGCCTCAAACAGTCCTGATGCTCTTCTAGGTAATCACACATCCTGTCATGTTCACAGCTACAGTTGGGATACCTTTGTTATCATGCTACTCTCATGTTCAAAGAGGACATTCAGGATGTTCCCAACAAGAGGGAAAAGGGAGTGTTTGTTAGAAGAGATTACGGATATTAAAAGATGCAGGTATTTTTGGTTATTGATTTTTCTTTGTTAACAAGATTCTTAAAACCGCATTCTTTTTTTTGGGCCACTTGGGGGTAGAAGAAACAAAACAGAAACATATATATATTTATATTATCACCTTTTGAATAAGGTTTCTCAATTTGTGTCTCTTTGGAGTAACATGTTGTCTTTCTGTCTTTCTGTAAATGTACCTCCAATTCCTAAAGGTATCATTTTTGTCTCTCTGTGGAATTTGAGGTCGTTTTGTGTCTCTCAGTCATGTATTGTCTTTCTGTAGTTATGTTTGTCTCCTTGTAGTCAATGTGTGTCTATTTGCAGTCCTTTTATGTCTCTTTGTACTTTTTTTGCGATTCTTTGCAGGATTTATTTCTTTGTGGTAGTTTTGTTGTGGTGATTCAACACAGTCTCACGGCATTTCGTGTTATAGTCACAAAATGTATCTGTTGATTCGTGTTCACCAACACGATTTCGCAATTGTTTTCGTGTCACACAGAACGATTTTAAAAGCAATGTAAATAATAACAAATTAGAAGGAAAAACAGATCAAAATCATTCAGTATTCTGAGGCTCTGAGACATTTCTTTTCCTCGCGGACGGCAAAAAAACTCAGACATTATACAATTCAAAATAAAAGGGATAGGGTTAGGCTTAGGGTTAGATATTGAGTAAGAAGATGTTTTTATGAACCCCACAGCTTCCGGTGTTCCAAGACCCGACTGGACAAAGAGACGAGGTGCAGGCACGAAACACACTACCAATAGAAATACATTGCTTTTAAAATCGTTCTGTGTGACACGAAAAAAAGGGGGAAATCGTGTTGGTGAACACGAATCAATAGATTAAATTAATTTTGTGACTATAACACGAAATGTCGTGAGACTGGGTTGGGTGATTTGATCTCTCTCTTGTTATTTGTGTGTCTCTTTGTGGTCATTTTGTCTCTTTTCCCTGCAACCCCATTCAGTAATCATGCCATGATTGGATATATCTAATTGAGAAAATGTGCGTTTTACTTCATTAGTAATAAATTGTGTTTATCTTTTCCCTGTAAAGTAATACAGTAGTATTAACAGAGAATACACCTTCCAGTCTCTGTTTTTGGAGAGAGGTAGCCTATGCATTTTTTGGGCAAATGTATTCAGAGCAACATGTGTTTTGTATTGAGTTTTCTGACTAACCTTACAAACTGCTGCCTGCAGTATGGCATCAAAACCTCCTTCGGGAGCGTCCAGGTTTCCAGAAATCCTCTCATCCTGGAGCTCATCGTTGAAGAACTCTACGTTATGCGTTAGCTTGATGACGTTTTGGAAAGAGAACGGAGGGTCGCTGTTCGGCCATGGCTTTGCGAGTCTGAGAAGAAGGAAATTAGCCCATTAAGATTGAACTACCATTTGTTTACAGTGCTGTAGAGATGTCGTATTTCTGTGTTGGACCTTGAAGGCAGCATCTCCCTGGTTCAATGGGATTTTTCATGCGGGCATGTCTGACGCTCGACCAACAACCAATGACATGAATCTCCCGCCCCGGACACACAAGCATGTGGTTTGATTGGCTAGAGCTTGTACTGGCATATGATTTGATTGGCTGATGCTTCCGTCGAAGCTTCAAAAGTTGAACATTGCTCAACTTTTGAAGCGACGCGAGCAAAGCGACGCTTCCACAATGCAGTTCGGCAAAGTGTGACATCACCCCATTCAAAGTGAATGGGCAGAAGCGTTGAAGCTTCAACGCACGTCGCCGTGTGGACGAGGGAACAGGAAGTGCTAAAATGATGACTCCTCTCAGGGTTTCAGGACTCATTCCTGCATCGTTCTTATGCCTAAATTAGTTCAAGTCAGATTTGTTTCCTTACTTCTCAGGCCTCATGTCCGTCTGCGGCTCGATCACTTTGTCCACAAACTTCCCAAACCCAATGGTGAAGTTATCCGACAGAGTATGAACCGACTTAGCTACAGAAGGAAAACACCATCAGTATTACAGTTTCTCCGTCATCAAAACATGTTTACACAGGTGGGAAAAGTATTCAGATTCTTAATAACACACTGTAAAAATACTACATTTCAAGTTTAAGTACAGTATCGAGAATGGTACTTACAAGTATTGAAGTACGATTTGGAAAATGTATGTAAAGCATTCAGAGTAAAAGTACTCAATCGTCACATTTAATAAGCTCAAACTCCAACAATTAATAATTCCAATGAACTTTCTGTTAACCCACTCGTGGTTTGAGCTACTTAAATATAATATAATTATTATATAATATACGTCATTTATATAATGTTTAAGTGTGAACATCTGAATGTATGAAGTAACTAGTAAATAAATCTGAGTAAAAAGTACAGAGTAGAGAAAACATATATATTAGTATAAAATGAAAATACATGTACCTCGAAAGTGCACTTCAGCATAGTACTTGAGTAAATGTACTTTCCATCACCAACATGCTCACCCAGCCTTTCGCCCATGCTCTTCAAGCTGTCCAGATCGTCCGCCATGGAGTTGGAGAAGTCCATGAGGATGTAGAGATCCAGAGGACCTTTCGTCGGAGCGAACACCTCCACGTCCACCGTCTTCTCCTCTCCGGGCAGAAAGCTCATGGTCATCATCTGAGGAGAGACCTGAGACTGAGAGAGCGCCATGTTGATCTTCTGGTTCTGAGGAGAGACAAAGGGAACCGTCAGGATTTATACGCTTTGTTTTGTTTTATATGTAATATTATTATTATTGATAATGTTCTATAATAACGTGCAATTACGTATCTGCTACTACTTTGCACTACTCAATACTGCTCGTCACTGTACAGTATTTGACGTTAATGATGTGACCGTCTGTAGATATTTCATTGCTCTTTTTACTGCACTGTTAGTGTACAGTTGTATTATTATGCTGCTGTGTTTATTGTATCTTTGTAACTCTGGAACAACCACTTCAATTACAACATGGTTTGCAGGTGTTGATGAGGACATCTTCACAAGAAGAGAGAGAGTTATGATTTCATATTTGAACAAGGACTTTAAAAATGGAGGAATGATTGTTAGAAGACTTACCTTTTCGATCTTCATGCCGCTCAAGGCCGTTATCGCCGCCCCAGCGCTGCAGCCGTGAGCGATTATATTGGCGTGCAGATCACAGCGAGGGCCGTTAAACATCTGAGGAAAGAAGGAGGGTTTTTATTTTAATGTGATTCATAAATTGAGTCTGATGGTTAATTCTGGCTCTTGTTTTTGTATTGTTTTTTGTGCCCGTACCTCATCAGGGCAGTATGCGCAGCCCATCCCCGCCTGAAGGCACTGGGAGCAGCTTTTGGCTCTGGAGGCGAAGCAGTAGTTCTCTGGAGGAGAGACAAAAATGAGATTCAAACCCAGAGAGCATAGCTAGCATACCTGCGGTAACACGCAGCAGACTCTGGCTTAACGTCGGGTTCATCCTGACAGCGCGTAGAATCAAAAACAAATGCTGGAAGAAAAACAGTAGCTAACAAAAAGGGTAGATACATCTAAATATCAAGAGAGTCCTGATCTTTGTATCTGTGTAAGCAGAGGAGGTAGAAGTACTCAGGTCTTGTACTTGAGTAAAAGTAGAAGTACTCAGGTCTTGTACTTGAGTAAAAGTAGAAGTACTCAGATCTTGTACTTGAGTAAAAGTAGAAGTACTCAGATCTTGTACTTGAGTAAAAGTAGAAGTACTCAGATCTTGTTCTTGAGTAAAAGTAGAAGTACTCAGATCTTGTACTTGAGTAAAAGTAGAAGTACTCAGATCTTGTACTTGAGTAAAAGTAGAAGTACTCAGATCTTGTACTTAGTAAAAGTAGAAGTACTCAGATCTTGTCCTTGAGTAAAAGTAGAAGTACTCAGGTCTTGTACTTGAGTAAAAGTAGAAGTACTCAGATCTTGTACTTGAGTAAAAGTAGAGTGTAGGAAATACTCTGTTACAGTAAAAGTCCTGCATTCAAAATGTTCCTCAAGTGAAAGTAGAAAAGTATTCTCATCAAAATATAGTGAAAGACAGTAAAAGTAGTCATTGTGCAGATTGGTCCATTTCAGAATAATATATATGATATGTTTTATAATGATTGATCATGAAAGTGTTCTCAAAGCTGGTAAAGGTTCAGCTAGTTTGAATGGCTTTGTAGACTGCAGGGTAGCTGGTGGATTTAGTGCAGGTGGAGTTATTTGGTTTGCAGTGCAGTGAAATAAAAACAGGTGTGTTTTATAACCCGGGTGTTTTCTCACCTTCAGCGTAGCAGCAGGTCAGCAGCACGGCTAACAGCCCGAGCTGCGAGAGACGCAACGACCATCTCCCCATCTCCTTCCTGCAACACAAACAAATACATTCACACATGCACAAAAAAAAGTTATATTCAGAGACAGAAAGACTTTCCCCTCCGGTGATTTCTCTGCAGATAAAGGTGTAAACCTGTACTTTCCCTCAGAAAGACACTGTGTACTTTCAGAAACTACAAGCAGTCTAAACCACCACCTGTCAGCTTGATCCTCTTCCCACCACCCTGGTCAAGGCTTGCCTACCAGCCATATCACCCATGATCACTGACATAATTAACTCCTCCCTCACCTCTGGGATTGTACCCACCACCCTCAAACTGGCTGCAATCACTCCCATCCTCAAAAAACCCGGTACTGACCCAGCCGATCTAAACCACTACAGGCCCAACCTACCCTTCATTTCCAAGACCCTTGAGAGAGTGGTTGCCGCACAGCTTCAGTCCCATCTTGACACAAACAACCTCCATGAACCCTTTCAATCTGGTTTCCGCCCAAAACACAGTACTGAAACAGCCCTGGTTAAAATCACCAACGACCTCCTCCGTGCAGCTGACTCCGGACTTCTCACCATCCTCGTCCTCCTTGACGTCAGCGCTGCATTCAATACCATCTCTCACCCACTACTCCTGGACCGCCTGGCTGGCATTGGGATCACTGGTGTTGCACTCTCCTGGTTCTCATCATACCTCACTGACAGACAACAGTTTGTACAACTCGGTAATCACAAGTCACAAGAAAGTGCTATTTCACTGGGTGTCCCCCAGGGGTCAGTACTGGGTCCACTCCTATTCATCATTTATCTCCTCCCCCTGGGCAAAATCTTCCGTCACCATGAGGTTAATTTTCACTGCTACGCCGACGACACACAGGTCTACATTTCCTCCAAACCCACCACTGCCCTCCCCCCCACCTACCTCACCACCTGCCTTGAGGACATCAGGAGCTGGATGAGCAGGAACCTCCTGAAGCTTAACGGTAGTAAAACCGAGGCCCTGCTCATCGGCTCCAAATCCACCCTCACCAAGTCACATAACACCCCAGCACCAAACATCATCATCGACGGCTTCCCCATACCATTCGCTGCCCAAGTGAAAAGCCTCGGTGTCATTCTGGACGGCTCCCTCTCATTCGCACCACACATTAAAAACATCACCCGCACCGCCTTCTTCCATCTTCGGAACATCTCCAGACTCCGCTCATCTCTGTCCCAACCCAGCACTGAAATCCTGGTCCACTCATTCGTCACATCCCGGATTGATTACTGCTTCTGACTGGCCTTCCCATCAAACTCCTCAATAGACTGCAAATAATCCAGAACTCTGCTGCCCGGACCCTCCCCCGCACCAACTCATCACCACATCACCCCATTCTCACTCAGCTACACTGGCTTCCTGTACGCTACCGTATTGACTACAAAAACCTTCTACTCATATATAAAACTCTCCATAACCTTTCCCCCATCTACATCACCGACCTCCTTCAGGAGTACACCCCCTCCCGCACCCTCCGCTCTTCGTCCGCAGGACTTCTCACCGTCCCAAGCTCTCGCCTCAGCACCATGGGTGCTCGAGCTTTCAGCTGCTCGGCTCCCAGACTCTGGAACTCCCTGCCACTAAACCCAACTCAAAACCCGTGCACCTGTTGAAACTGGCATTTTCTTTATAAACTGTACCCTGTGTCCTTTTGTGTCCTTTTGTAGTCCATTTCCTGTTGTTTGTCTTGTCTTACCCCGGATGATATTTCACTAAATCCACTGTTTTAATTGTTCCCCATTGTGATGCCCCTGTGGGTTCATCAGTGGAGAGGGTGTGGCTGTCCTGTCTTGGCTGCATTGATCGCACTGATTGCAGTAACTCAGGGCACCTGGGTCTGGTGCTCTGCAGCTATTTTAAAGCCTCTCTGCTCCTGTCTGGTCTCTCTCTGCTTTTTCCTGCAGGCACCCGGCTCTGATGAGTATAAACCATGAGTTGACTTGAACAGTGTTGTGCAAATAAACACCTTTACCTACCCGTTGACATGTTGTGTCTCCTTTTTGTTGTGGCCTTTTGAGCCAGGTCGCAACACCCATATTGCCCCTATGCCCTGTAAGGTGTCCTTGGGTGCTATGAAAGGCAACCCCAAATAAAAAGTATTATTATTATTATTATTTTAAAGAGTCCTCTCCTGCTGATGTTCAGGTGTATATCAGTATGTAGTGTCTCTACTTTAAAGAGTCCTCTCCTGCTGATGTTCAGGTGTATATCAGTAAGTAGTGTCTCTACTTTAAAGAGTCCTCTCCTGCTGATGTTCAGGTGTATATCAGTATGTAGTGTCTCTACTTTAAAGAGTCCTCTCCTGCTGATGTTCAGGTGTATATCAGTATGTAGTGTCTCTACTTTAAAGAGTCCTCTCCTGCTGATGTTCAGGTGTATATCAGTATGTAGTGTCTCTACTTTAAAGAGTCCTCTCCTGCTGATGTTCAGGTGTATATCAGTATGTAGTGTCTCTACTTTAAAGAGTCCTCTCCTGCTAATGTTCAGGTGTATATCAGTATGTAGTGTCTCTACTTTAAAGAGTCCTCTCCTGCTGATGTTCAGGTGTATATCAGTATGTAGTGTCTCTACTTTAAAGAGTCCTCTCCTGCTGATGTTCAGGTGTATATCAGTATGTAGTGTCTCTACTTTAAAGAGTCCTCTCCTGCTGATGTTCAGGTGTATATCAGTATGTAGTGTCTCTACTTTAAAGAGTCCTCTCCTGCTAATGTTCAGGTGTATATCAGTATGTAGTGTCTCTACTTTAAAGAGTCCTCTCCTGCTGATGTTCAGGTGTATATCAGTATGTAGTGTCTCTACTTTAAAGAGTCCTCTCCTGCTGATGTTCAGGTGTATATCAGTATGTAGTGTCTCTACTTTAAAGAGTCCTCCCCTGCTGATGTTCAGGTGTATATCAGTATGTAGTGGCTCTACTTTAAAGAGTCCTCTACTGCTGATGTTCAGGTGTATATCAGTATGTAGTGTCTCTACTTTAAAGAGTCCTCTACTGCTGATGTTCAGGTGTATATCAGTATGTAGTGTCTCTACTTTAAAGAGTCCTCTCCTGCTGATGTTCAGGTGTATATCAGTATGTAGTGTCTCTACTTTAAAGAGTCCTCTCCTGCTGATGTTCAGGTGTATATCAGTATGTAGTGTCTCTACTTTAAAGAGTCCTCCCCTGCTGATGTTCAGGTGTATATCAGTATGTAGTGGCTCTACTTGGCGAAGTCCTTGAAATAAACTGCAGAACATTCACTGTAATAAAACCCATTCACCTCCATTATGGTGGTGAAGATTTCTGCTTGCACACAAATATCTCATAAATTGGGAAAATGAATGGCTAAAAACCTCATATTTCTACCTACGTCTGTTTTGTTTGTTTGTGAGCTAGATAAGGTCAAAACTACTGGGCTGATTTTCACAAAACTTGGTGTAAGGATGGTGCACGGTCCAAAGAAGAACCAAATAAACGTTTGATTGGATCCGAAACTTCGGGCAGATACACGGATTACTTTCGTAACATTGTGAGGTTAAGCATTTGGACTTGGCGGAGTCCTGCACTCTGCAAAAGTACTTCTAATCTGTCTGTGTTTGTGGGTTAAGGTCCTTTTCTCAAAGTATAATCTGCCCTTAAGGTCCCCTATTATACTGTTTCTCATCAATATACTACAGGTCTCAGATATATCCAGAGCCTGTCTCTGATTGGCTGAAACACCAAACAGATCATTGCAGCATTACCCATAATCCCCTCTGTTTCAGCTGTGCTGATTCTCTGTCTGTTACTTTAGATGAAAATAAGGAGCCCCTCCCCACGCCCCTCTGAGAGAGATTTGGTTACAAAGAACTCAATGGTGCTCTAGGAGGAGGTTCAGGTGATAAGGGGGGTACCTTGGTTGCTGATTGGCTAATGGTTACACAAGACGTTATGACATCACAAAGTGGCCAAAATCTGATCAGCTCATTTTCAGACAGGTTTTTATAGAAATGGATCAGGACAAAAAGAGAGAGAATCTTTGTTGCTGAAACTTTCAGAGTCTCTTTCCACAGAGGGGACACATGTTGATGTAGAAGAGACATGAAGATGAGGGGACACATGTTGATGTAGAAGAGACATGAAGAAGAGGGGACACATGTTGATGTAGAAGAGACATGAAGAAGAGGGGACACATGTTGATGTAGAAGAGACATGAAGAAGAGGGGACACATGTTGATGTAGAAGAGACATGAAGAAGAGGGGACACATGTTGATGTAGAAGAGACATGAAGAAGAGGGGACACATGTTGATGTAGAAGAGACATGAAGAAGAGGGGACACATGTTGATGTAGAAGAGACATGAAGAAGAGGGGACACATGTTGATGTAGAAGAGACATGAAGAAGAGGGGACACATGTTGATGTAGAGGAGACATGAAGAAGAGGGGACACATGTTGATGTAGAAGAGACATGAGGAAGAGGGGACACATGTTGATGTAGAAGAGACATGAAGAAGAGGGGACACATGTTGATGTAGAAGAGACATGGAGAAGAGGGGACACGTGTTGATGTAGAAGAGACATGAAGAAGAGGGGACACATGTTGATGAAGAGGAGACATGAAGAAGAGGGGACACATGTTGATGTAGAAGAGACATGGAGAAGAGGGGACACATGTTGATGTAGAAGAGACATGAAGAAGAGGGGACACATGTTGATGAAGAGGAGACATGAAGAAGAGGGGACACATGTTGATGTAGAAGAGACATGAAGAAGAGGGGACACATGTTGATGTAGAAGAGACATGAAGAAGAGGGGACACATGTTGATGTAGAAGAGACATGGAGAAGAGGGGACACGTGTTGATGTAGAAGAGACATGAAGAAGTGGATGTTGCATAATAGGTGTCAGCTGCAGCTCATTTGCCACAGAATCAGCCCTTGCAAAAACAGGGCTGGAATAGAGCAAATAGAGCGAAATGAGGCATGGCTAAAATGCAGGATTTGTTTGGTATTTTGAAAAAAAAACGTCACAGACATGTTTTATATAGGTATGGCCCTACAATATATTATTCAAATATAGCATGATCGGTCCACTTTAAGTTATGCGTTTCATAAATGTCAAACTACTTCATAAAGCTGATTTCAGAGAGACTGTAACCAGAGATGAACTACGAAGATAGAAAATGGCTTATATTCTTTACCTGCTGCAATTAATGTCATGTTTTGGTTTGTTGTTTGTTTGTTTGTTTACAGGACAGGGGAAAAAACAATGATTGATTTTCACTACAGTTGGAAGGAGGAAGGATGAAGCACAGTCGAAGAAAGCAACGAATAAACTCTTGATTGGATCAGTCATTGCGAAGCGGTAGCTCTGTGATCTCCAAATGCACTTCAAGTTTGTCTTTTTTGTGTGTTGGGAGACTTTACAACAGATTATAATATAACTATTATCTTTACACCTGCTGCATATATATGAATGCCTTTAATACGGGTTGAATGGCTGTACATTCTGCTCCTCTCATATAACCAATTTCTGATAAAGAGCCTGTCGAGGCATGATAGAAAATGATGGAAAACCCAAAACAGGGTGGGGACCTGGACATTTTCCAGACGGCATGCTGTGCAGACGCTCCGTAAAAACTATCTTTATCATTGTAACGCTGTCTTCGATAGAGAACGATCTGATGGACAGCAAGCTGCAGGATGGACTCCAGAAAGAGATGGAGAGAACAAAGGGAACTACTATGTGGTACGAAATGTCTCCCTAATTGTCTCCGTGGGCAGATAACCAATTATGTGTCATCCGAAATGAATGATTTGTGTTTGCAGGATTTACAACTTGACGGAGGAATTTCTCCTCGAGGCGAGAAAAAGTCCGAGTTTAAAAACACGGGCTAAAAAACACATGGGAAAAACACCTTAGCACCTCGCTGTGAGCTGCCTACAGGTGTGTGTGTGTGTGTGTGTGTGTGTGTGTGTGTGTGTGTGTGTGTGTGTGTGTGTGTGTGTGTGTGTCACATAAATCACTGCCCGAGGGGGGAGAAAAACACACTCCTTCTCGCTCAGAAGCCAGAGGCGTTTGTGACACTGACATTAAACTGGGAGACACAAATTACAGTTTGCTGGAGACAGAAAATAGATCCGAGCTGCTGTTTTCACTCCGTGGCACTAAAAAGAGAACACCTTTTTACAGAGTTCAAAGCCATAATCATTTCCAAACATGCCTGGAAATGCCAGCGTTTGAAGCTTTCCACAAACGTCTACAAAGTCCTTTTCTTACTTTTCCTTTGCGCTGTTCTGATGTGGGCACCCAGGCAGAAAGCAAACAGATTCAAGAGGAAATAGCTCAATCCAAATCTGCTCGAGCGTGCAAATGTAAAACCACATATAAACGTTACATAACACTCTATTTGTACAGCCATACACCTTGCTCTAAAGCCACCCGTATGTGAACCAGCAGAATAATCAGTGTGTCGCAAAGACTGAGAAATACATGGTGGGAAACAATGGAGAAGTTTACGAGTGGGATACAAAGAGATTAGTGATCAAACTAACCTCTCACTGCGCCCAGTCCAAGAGTCCAACAATAAATAAGAAACTCCCAACTCCTTTCTGCTCCGTTTGACCCAAGAGTTCGGGAAAGAGTTTGTATCCAGCTGCAAAATAAAAACTTCTTTCAAGTCCAACTTCAAGACCTTTTCTTGCTTTATTTCTTCCAGTAAAATCCGGTCTGGTTAAATATTGACTTATTTGTCCTCAGCTGAGTGTGTGTGTCTGCAAGCGTTCCTAAGTGGAAGTGAGATATGAGACTCGGAGTGAATGTGTGTGTGTGCTGTGACTTGATCCCTCCTTTATCTTCACACACACACACACACACACACACACACACACACACACACACACACACACACACACACACACACACACACACACACACACACACACACACACACACACACACACACACACACACACACACACACACACACACACACACACACACACACACACACACACACACACACACACACACACACACACACCCTTCCCTTTCCAGGTGAGTATCCATGACGGAGAGGTTGACTCCCTTCCTCTAACTCTTCCCCACCCTAAAGTTAAAAGCTCCACACCTAAAGCAACCCCCCCCCCCTCCTCCTCCTACATTCCTCCCCAGCACAAGTTCACCTGTGTGGGCATGAGAGTTTGAGAGGCGCCCCTCCCTGCATGGCCTCCTCCCAAACTCTCTGGGGAGTGGCAGACAAAAAGAAAAGTGCCCGCAGGCTATGGGAATCTGTGTTCTGCCATTTCACAACCGAGTCCTCGTGATAACGGGAACGTTTGAAACCTGTCAGATGTTTTATTTGTGGTTGCCACATATCCTTTCTCCCATTTCTGGAGGTGAGAGTCACTTCCTGTGGTCCAAGATGTGAAGCACTGCTTGACTCAGGAGAGGGTTGGAAAGGGACCAATTCAGGGGAGAAACTTTAGGGAGTGTCCTTAGGGTGCACCTCATGCAGAGAATTAAGTGGACTTTCAGTAGAGAAAAGGGAAGGCAATGACCTCTAAGTTGATGTTCAAGTGGAGAGAATACATGATGAAGTGTCCTTGAAGTGGAGACAAAACAGTACCCTGCAGTTTCCCCTTCCAGTGGAGAAAACAAGACACAGTGCTCCTCCAGTGGGGGAAATGGTTTGCAGTCCCTTCCATGGAGACAATTCAGTGGAGAGAACATGATTTAGTGTCCATGAAGAAGTTAGTGCGCTTCCAGTGGAGAGAACACAACGAAATGTCCGTTATTGTTCCCTTCTAGTGGAGAAAACATGACGCAGTTTAGTTTGAGGTGCACCTCCAGTGGAGAGACTTTGATGAAGTGACCTCTGGGTGAGATGAAATGCCCTATAATGGTTCTTTCCAGTGAGGAAAATTTGACGAGATACCCTTTGGATGTTCTTTCAGTGGAGAAAACAAGATAAAGAGTCCTTCAAGATTCCCTTTCAGTGGAGAGAACATGAAGTGCCCTCTACGATGCCCTTAAGCGGAGAAAACGTGATGAAGTTTTGTTTAAAGGTCCCATGCTTTTCTGGTTCTTACCCGTCCCCTTGTGTTATGAAGGTTCTTCTGCATGTGAACGGTCTGCAGAGTCTCAAACCCTCAAAGTGTACCCTGTAGCGAGTAAAACTCTAACACAGAGAAGACCTGCTGTGCTGCCCCAGAACGCCTCGTTGGGCATTTCTCTTTTTCCATTGTTTGCTTCCTGGTTTCTGTGACGTGTGAACACCCAGATCAACAACAAATGATCGGATTGGCCCAAATGGACCAATCCGCGGAGCACCTCACACACCAGGACCCCTTGGCTAACAGGGAGTCCCCATTGACTTCCATAGAGCTCCCTGAACGTTGGTAATATAGACGAGTTGGGATCGCTCAGCCACCACTTGAGAATTGCCGTCTTTTTTATTAAAAAAATGTCTAATGTCCGTCTTCAGAAACTCCGCGTCCGCGGCTGACATTTTAAAGTTTAAACACTGTCACAGAGGAGAGGTACCAGCCTGTCCTCCTACAAAAAACGACCAAATAGGTCGATTGTTTAAACAGCTTAGATTACGACCCATAGCCACGTTTTAAAGTGTAGCACCTCTAGTGGTCGTGTAAGAAACAACATGCTCCCGTTTATTCACAAATAACCCTCTCTGGAAAATCCTAAATTGTGGAATAGTTTGGCCATTAAAATGCTTTTTGATTAGATTTCTAGCGAGAAGTGTATATTGTACTTTCAGAATCCACGTCCAGTGGAAGTGTAGGATCTACAGTTTGATAGATATTACGAAGATGATCTGAGGTCTCGCCAGAATAACGTGTATGCAGCTTCCATGTAAAGTTAGCGTGGGTGAAAACAGTTTTTCCGGTCTCGAAGTTTTCATAATAAAACCGGAAGTATTCCCCACACTGTCAAATGAGTACACAGTGATATCTGCATTACTCATCCACTAAAAAACATCAGTTTATTCTTGTTAATTGCACAATATTGATTGGTTTAAATTGTGTACAATGCTTTTGTGTTTTTAACCTTCGATTCAGAGAAACAAATAGTTTTTTAGGAATTTAGACACTACAGTTTCAGAAGACACTACACTACCCAGAATCCCCAGCTATCGTTTGGGACTACAACACCCGCCTTGCTTTACAAACCCTGTGATTAGTCATCAAGCCCTGTGATTGGATGTTGGAGTGGCAGTGCGACAAGGTTACGCTGAGCGTCAAACAGCTCTTTGAAATGGAACGGAACCACGGCAGCCTTTCCAAAACTGGAATTGGACGGGTCCAGCCCCCGGGTCCAGCCCCCGGGTCCAGCCCCCCCCCCCCCCCAGAACTACACATGCTGGCTATTGTGTGTTTCGCAACATTATATGGCACGTCTCTTTATAAGACGTTTTCGTATTTCCCATAATAAGAAGTTGCCAGTATTAAACTGTGGACGCCCTGGAGGTTTAGGGGATACGAAACACAGTGTTATCACATTTAAAACATATAATTAATAAATGGGTGAATTAATATACCCACATGCCAGCTAAGGTCAGAAGAGCTTTATGTAACAGCTGGTCTTATGTCTGTGACCCCTCCTGTTGTTCATTGATAAGCCTGAAACATGCACTTGTCAAAGTTCAGAGGCACATTTTGCAAATATGGCAGTAGCCATCGATCATCTTAAGATAAGATATACTTTATTGATCCCAATGGAAATGTTTTTGTTACAGCAGCATACTCCTTTGTTCTACTCCACTACAATTCAGAGGTTAACCTGATATTTTTACTCCACTACATTTATTTGAGTTACTTTGCAGATTCTGATTAATGATGTGAAATATAAACAACCCTTAAATCAGACTTTAGTTACACCTGAGTCAAATTCAGGGAAGGTGATTGTCAAGTGCCAAAATAAACTATGCAATATACTGGACGTTAAGTACTTTGTCAGACTTCATATTTATCTCTTGATAACCCCAACGTTTTGTTCTTATTCAAAAGAAGACCTTAACTTAGAGTAATCTTTAATGTTTAAATAAAGCCTTATTAGTTGGTCTGTTTTGCACATCCTCCTGTTAATATCTTTGGACGTTCTGCACTAAACTGTTTGATTCTAGAGATCACGACAGTATCTTGTTGATATTTTTAAATTGTGTATGTAGGCTACTCTTAATATTTAAATGTTTTCATCAAATAAAACGTATTCAACAACTAAATTCAATAACGTGCTTTAACCACTAGGCGGCGCGGGTTAAAAAACCAGTGGTCTTGTTAATAAAACATAATAATATCAAACATAATATGACTATTCACTTTATTGGGAAATTAAAACAGAACGTAAAGGAAAATACAGTTTCAGTCTCTCGATGTGAAGCTTATGCATTGTACCATGAACCTGTATAGACCTGTAACAGTCAACTGCATGAGGAGATGGAAAGGTAGTAAATAATATCTTTAAAAACTACAAAAAAGTCCCTTTCTATCAGCTGTGCACCTTTATAGTGTAAATACACCCTATCTACTAATTGGATCAAATATAAAAGTCAGCCGAATTAGTGTTGATACTGCAAGGAGACGTATTGTGTGAAAAGAAATGTAAGATGTTGTTTAATTGCTGATATATTTATGATCCACGTCACGTATTCAGTTTTGGCGGCAGTTCTTCCAGTTTGTCAAAAGGTCTTCTGATCAGGGCTCTATAAATACATATCTACGGCAGATGTGTAATATTTAATGCAGCCGAACCGTGTATCACAAAGCCGTTATGTGATGACTTCAAAGAGAAAAGCAAGCACACTCGGAATAAAAAAGTAACGTATTCAGATTACTTTCTTTTTCCTTCACAGATGGTATGTTTTGGTGGAGACACAAAAGGCAAAAGGAAACTGAACGTGTTTTTACTGTTTTAATGGCGTATCAAGAGCAACTGAAACATAACATCTGAAACGATGCAACAACATAATACACTTTCTGGGGATGCAGCTTGGGATGTGAGGAGTGAGGGACACGGCTTAGAACGGGCGTGTCGCCTTCTGTCCTTCTGTGTTGGCAGGACATTAATTAAAATGTCGAACTCGGACTTCATTTTAAGGACATTTCGGGCAGGGGTGTAGAGCTATATTTGTTTAACCACCGGATTGGCAAAACAGGAGAGTGTGTGCACCAGTCTGCCTTGATCTATGTATTCATGTCTGTGACTCTCACAGTATCTGCTGCCCACAGCTGTTTGATAGAAGGAACACCTCCTTCACTTCATCTCTGCAGCGCCAGGAGGCAGCGGGAGGGTTAACTCAGCCTCTGAGAAGAGGAGCGCGCAGTGCCTTTCACGCACCGCCTTCACTGTGTTTACCTTCAGAATCATTAGAAAGGCTGACGGCCCGTCCACACAGCGGTGTGCGTTGAAAGCTTCACCATTCACTTTGAATGGGGTGACGTCACTTTTTGCCGAACTGCATTGTGGGAAGCGACGCGGAGCTTTGCTGGCGTGGCTCGCTGCAAAAGTTGAGCAATGTTCAACTTTTGAAGCCTCAGCAGAAGCCTCAGCCAATCGGATCATATGCCAGTACAAGCTCTAGCCTATCAAACCGCTGCTTGTGTGTCAGGGGCGGGAGATTCATGTGATTGGTTGTTGGTCGAGTTTCAGACACGCCCGCCGGCAAGCTTCAACGCACGCCGCTGTGTGGACCATAGATATATATAAAAAATGTGGACGGGCTGTAAGAGAGACCGCAGGCTGATGTGTTTTAACCACACACACACACACACACACACACACACACACACACACACACACACACACACACACACACACACACACACACACACACACACACACACACACACACACACACACACACACACACACACACACACACACACACACACACACACACACACACACACACACACACACACACACACACACACACACACACACACACACACACACACACACACACACGATTTAAACGCAGACTTCTGTTCCTCCATGTTTCGTTGTTATCGTTTCACTGAGCGGACCCGCACATTTTTTTCAAACGCTCCCCGTTTTGGTCCATCTGCGGCGGTAGTAGGTTTTGTGCGCTGTGATGATTCGGCTGTTCCTTTAGTAATGAATATTAAATGTTGTGAGGAAATCTTTCCACCAATAATTCCAATAAGTAATCCAAAATGTATTCACTTCAGGTTTACGACAGTAACTGTAATCAGATTACTCGTTTTTCAAATGTAACGCGAGCTGAATACAGTTACTTGATTTGTGTATTCTGATTACGTAACACCGTTACATGTATTCCGTTACAACCCAACCCTGTGCACATATCACTGTTAAATCATTTGATCATTGGTTTTATTATGAAAACGTCGAGACCGGAAATACTGTTTTCAACCCGTAACTTTACATGGAGGCTGCCGCATACCTCAAATCATCTTCGTAATATCTATCAAACTATAGATCCTACATATCGACTGGACGTGGATTCTAAAAGTACAATATACACTTCTCGCTAGAAATCTAATCAAAAGCGTTTTAATAACCAAACTATTCTACAATTTAGGATTTTACAGAGAGGGTTATTTGTGAATAAACGACCATCTGGAACGTTTGCATTCTAGCACTAGAGGGTGAAAACTTTAAAACGTAATTATAGGACGTATTAAGCGCTTGAACAATCGGCATATTTGGTCGTATGAGTTGGAAGACTTGTTGAGATACAGTCTATGGTTGAGAGGTACGTACCTGTCAGCCAATAAAACACGTTTATTTCCATGCAACTCTCTGATTGGTCTGGTTGTGTCTTGCCTCTGTTGCATTCACTGAACACGGGAAATTACATTTATACCGTCCTCTAGGTAAAGTACGGTTAATGTATTATATTATTGAGGGAGAATTTGCCCGACGCCCATGGATGGTGGAGAAAGGCTCTCCGTTCTCACAGCGTTATAAACCTTTTTCTTCCTCAATATCAAGCCACACTTATTGTTTTTACTTCGGCTGTGAGTGTTTGTGTGCTCTGGATGAGTTTTCGCTTGTTCTCGCTGTATCGCAGCGAGCCTCGCAACGTGCCGACCAATCAGAGCTGGGCTCACAGGGAGGGGGGGCAGGAGCTCCAACAAGCTGTGCAGGACAGAGAGTGAATACACAGACTCTACAGAGAGGCTGTGAGAAACCAATGTGAGTTTGGAACATTGAACAATGTGAATCTATTCTAGTCGACCTCAACAATGGAGCTATGGTCAGTAGAAATGGCCGTGACAGAGCATTTGATGAAGTGCCTTATGGGGTGAGATTAAATGCCCTTTGGGTGTTTTTCCAGTGGAGAAAACAAGATCAAATGTCCTTCAAGGTTCCCTTCCAGTGGAGAAATCAGTTTTCAGGGTGTCCCTCTATTATATAAAACATGGTGCTCTTCTAGTGAAGTAAACAAGATGAAATGCCCTCTAATGGCGCATTTCCACTACACGGCCTCGCTCGGTATGGCTAGGCCTCGTTAGGACTGGCTCACTTTATGGCGCATTTCCATCACAGTTTAGGAACTGGGGTAGTTACTATAGTAACGCAGTGTAGGCGGAGCCGTGACGTCATCTTCAATGAGAGCCCCAGAAAAACAACACAGCTGTTAGCTCTTAGCACTCAGAGCTCACAGCTCTTCATATCTGTTCAGAAACTAGACACAAGTGAAACAAGTCCAAACCACAGACTGCCTGTGTCATGGAGAATACAGTCGCTGGTTTATTTATGTCTGTAGGCCGTTGTTGTGAGTGTGGACGGTCGGAGCATATATAACATTAGCTTAGCCAAGCTCCATTCAGAAAACAAGCATTTTAAAAGGTTCTCCGCCTGCCGTCTGTCTGCAGACTTGTCAAAGCATTAATTCATGGTTTTTACTAACCGGTATCAGTATGTTGTTACGTCGGCATCATTTAGAAACGTGTATTACAATTAAATCACGGTCAGATATGTTCATATTGTTGTAGTTGTAGCCCCCTTGCCAGCGATTCTCTCTCTAGTTTAGCATACTCAGCCCGACTCAGCCTGGTTGTTCCTGGCCCTAGAACCACCATTTTATGGGGCCAAAAAACTGTGAATTAGGACCCGCTAGCCGGTACTAGGCCAAGTGGAAACGCAATCAAAAACGGGCCCTGCACGGCTCGGCACGCTTAAAGCGAGCTCCGCGCTGCAGTGGAAACGCGCCATTATATTCCCTTCCAGTGGAGAGAACAGGATCCTTCATCCGGTAAAAAGAAAAAAATACAAAAATCGATAACGTGTACAGTAAATATGTGGCCTCATCAAAACACATCTCTCTGAATCCCTTGGGATATTCTGAGTACACAACTGAGCTGAATATATAACACGAGTCTAGTCATTTTGAATATTTTAACACAGAAATGTTACAGCTTTTAAACAAAGTCTTGAATGCCTCTCACAGTGACATAAGGAGCGTTTCCTCCTCACTGTAAATACCACCCTGTGAAATCTGAGCAGCTCCCAGCAACCAGAGCTGCTGAAACACAAAGGCTTCTCTGAGGGAACAAAACCTCCCCCCCCCCACTCCCTCCCCTCGCTGGCTTCTTGGAGGACACTTTGGCAGCGAAGCCCGTCCAAACAGCCGTTCTCGTGCCCACAAACCGTACACTTTCACTGAGTTGAAATCAGGCATATCTTGCCTCAAAACGATGCAGAGAAACTAGTCCATGCATTTGTTACTTCAAGGCTGGATTATTGTAACTCTTTATTATCAGGGTGTACCAAGAAGTCAGTCAAGTCGCTTCAGCTGATTCAAAATGCTGTAGCTCGTGTACTAACCAGAGTTAGGAAAAGGGACCACATTACTCCTGTTCTGGCTGCCTTACACTGGCTCCCTATAGAACACAGGATAGAATTTAAAATTCTTCTTCTCGCCTACAAAGCCCTTAATGGGCAGGCGCCATCTTACCTTAAAGAACTCATTATACCCTACTGTCCTACTAGGGCATTGCGTTCCAAGAATGCAGGGTTGTTGGTTGTTCCTAGAGTCTCTAAAAGTACAATGGGAGCCAGAGCCTTTTCTTATCAAGCTCCACATTTGTGGAATCAGCTTCCAGTTTGTGTTCGGGCAGCAGACACCCTATCCGTTTTTAAGAGTGCGCTTAAGACCTTGTGGGGAGGTGGTGGGGCGGCTTCCGCCCCACCACCTCCCCAGCTTCCACCCGCTGGGGGTGGAAGCTGGGGAGGAGCTGGGGTGAAGCTGGGGAGGAGCTGGGGTGGAGCTGGGGTGGAAGCTGGGGAGGTGGTGGGGCGGAAGCTGGGGGGGAAGCTGGGGTGGAAGCTGGGGAGGTGGTGGGGTGGAAGCTGGGGGGGAAGCTGGGGGTGGAAGCTGGGGGGGAAGCTGGGGAGGTGGTGGGGCGGAAGCTGGGGGGGAAGCTGGGGGTGGAAGCTGGGGGTGGAAGCTGGGGCAGAAGCTGGGGCGGAAGCTGGGGTGGAAGCTGGGGTGGAGCTGGGGTGGAAGCTGGGGTGGAAGCTGGGGCTGGAAGCTGGGGGTGGAAGCTGGGGTGGAAGCTGGGGTGGAGCTGGGGTGGAAGCTGGGGTGGAAGCTGGGGGCGGAAGCTGGGGGCGGAAGCTGGGGTGGAAGCTGGGGTGGAGCTGGGGGTGGAAGCTGGGGTGGAAGCTGGGGGTGGAAGCTGGGGGTGGAAGCTGGGGTGGAAGCTGGGGTGGAGCTGGGGGTGGAAGCTGGGGTGGAAGCTGGGGGTGGAAGCTGGGGGTGGAAGCTGGGGTGGAAGCTGGGGTGGAAGCTGGGGTGGAGCTGGGGCAGAAGCTGGGGCGGAAGCTGGGGTGGTGGTGGGGCGGAAGCTGGGGCGGGAGCTGGGGCGGAAGCTGGGGCGGAAGCTGCGGCGGGAGCTGGGGCGGGAGCTGGGGCGGGAGCTGGGGCAGAAGCTGCGGTGGGAGCTGGGGCGGGAGCTGGGGCGGAAGCTGCGGTGGGAGCTGGGGCGGGAGCTGGGGCAGAAGCTGCGGTGGGAGCTGGGGCGGGAGCTGGGGCGGAAGCTGCGGTGGTGGGGGGGCAGACGAGCAGCAGGAACATGAAACACAGCAGTGGCAGCTAGCGAGGCAGGAAGACCTGGCAGCTTAAATAGGGCGGCATGTTTAGGAGAAGGTGATTGGTTGGTTGTGAGAGGGACGAGGTGCGTCACGTGCTCATGTATCATTGGTGCTCGAGTTGACTGAACCAGCTCGCAGGCTTCACCCCATTTTTTTAAAGTTAACTCTAATGAACTGAATAACTATGAATTATAATTATACCGTTTCTGTAACGTTTTGTTTTGTTTATGGACTGCTCTAGTTTTATGTTGTGTTATTATTTATAGAAAGCAGAATGTAGTTCTCGAGAATAAATGAAGTCGTAAAAAGTTTTTGACCGCACACATCCTGTTTATTTCAATTCAATCAGGAGAGACTTCATTTTGTTTAAAGAACATTTATTGACACATGCCATGTGATAAATGTTATGTCTTTGGAGATTAGACCCCGATCCTGAAATGGTATATCTAAAGGGGGGATGCAGCCCACTTGACGAAGGATGTGACCTTACCAGGTGCCATGGATTCTGCTGAGACAGGATTGAGGATTTAGACCGAGATGTATGCAGTGAGGCAGACATGTATATAAATGATGATGATAAGGAGCCTGACTGCGGAAAAGAGAAACCCCCACAAACGAATGATGAATGATGCGATGACTCATTACCATAATATCCGAGAGTGATATGATAGTCGTGCTGCGCTGAATGTGGGCATGTACTTACCTTACGTGATGCGACGAGTCTAAACTGGGAAGCAAGCAAGGGTTAGTCAGGAATGTGCGCGGAGAGAGAAGGAACACAGGATGGGGTGAGCTGCCTGTGATACTGACATGGAGCAGGACTTCTGATGGCTCAGGCAGTCTGCTGGGATAAGTGCGAGAGGCATAGCATGTGCTAAAACATTATCTTAGAAGGATGTGATACACCACCACCAGTTATATGCATAGCTTACCGTAGGAGTGTAAGAGTCTTTGATTAGCCAGTGCAGATATCAGGTGGGATAGGGCAGAATAAGCAATCATTATAAAACAGAGAATGAACAGGACAGGGATCCAATTAGATGAAACCGTTCTGGAGAAGTGCTGATTCATGAATAATGTAATGCAATGAAGGTATTCTGCAGATGGTTAAAACGTGAGCTGAGTGAGTGACTCATTGCTGTGAGAGACATACGCGGCAAGACTACATTGAGCAGAGACATTAGCTGAGGTCTGCTGAAGTACGAGAGGGAGGGGATCGCATGAAGCAAGCACGCTTTGCACCACCTCCAGCTATATGCATGAAAGTTTGAAGGAGAACCTGTGCATTCTTTCTTTCTTTTATATTTATTCATTTTTTAAATATATCATTATTTTATCCGCCCCAACCCATAAAGGGGCGCCGAGATACGAATCTGATGAGACACGGAGGCGATCGCTTAAACGTGCTGTGAACACGGATAAACGTCACTTATCTGCTGGTTGAATTTCCTGGGAGGGATTGAATGCGGCGTAGATTGAATGCGGCGTAGATTGAATGCAGCGTCGATTGAATGCGGCGTAGATTGAATGCGGCGTAGATTGAATGCGGCGTAGATTGAATGCGGCGTCGATTGAATGCGGCGTAGATTGAATGCGGCGTAGATTGAATGCGGCGTAGAGGGCCTGTGTTCGCGGATCAGCTGATCGAGGGGCCTCGACTCCGTTCTAATACCGGATCGGCTTGTGCGTTTATGCCGGGACGGCCAGACGTACCCGTGTTTCTGCCGATGGAGGTCTTCTCCTCTCGCTCTTGCTTGATATCTGCTACGAGGGTCTGAAACAGGTATGTCGGCAGCATGAACACCTGAAATCACAGCTGACTGCAGGAGAGAGGAGAACCATTGTAAAGTTTGGCTGCAGCTCGCTGATTGGCTGCTGAGATTGAGGTGAATGTAATAGGTTAGCAGGAAGCCTGTGATGAGCTGATTATAAGCAGCTGCGGAGTGAATGTGGACCAGTCTTCCTGAAAGAACTTGCGCTGATCTTCATTTCAATAATGTGCAAATGTTGTAAGTCGGTAGTGGGCCGCCAGCTGATCCATTGAACTTTCGAATAAAGCACTTGAATGGAACGATGCATCTGGATTTCTTAAATGTACGCAAGTCAATACTCAAATTCTCCTCTTGGGCTAACTGGCCTTTGAACAATAGGCACGTTCACACCGCAGTACTTTTCCCACAAAGGCAAGGCAAGGCAAGGCAAGTTTATTTATATAGCACTTTTCAACACAAGGCAATTCAAAGTGCTTTACAAAAAATGAAAGACATTAAGAAAATGGCATTTAAAATCAGTCATTAAAAAGAAAAGCTAATAAAATAAACATTAAAAGAAAAAATACATGGATAAAAGTTACAGTGTTAAAAGTTACAGTGCAGTTTAAGATATGAATAGTTCAATTAAAAGCAGCGACAAAAAGAAAAGTCTTCTTGCTGGATTTGAAAGTAGTCAGAGTTGCAGCGGACCTGCAGGTTTCTGGGAGTTTGTTCCAGATATTTGGAGCATAATAACTGAACGCTGCTTCTCCATGTTTAGTTCTGACTCTGGGGACAGAAAGCTGACCAGTCCCTGAAGACCTGAGAGATCTGGATGGTTCATCCTTTAGCAGGTCAGAAATGTATTTTGAACAAAGGTTCATCAGAACTTAGTCCAGATCGCGTTCACACCGGAATAAGTTCCTGTGGAAGGATGAGGCAAATGAAGCCGCTGACGTCACTTCTTCTTCTTCTTCTTCTGCTTTGGGTTTACTGGCAGGCCGCAAACCACTTCACGGCGTATCCTGCCGCCCGGAGTCCCCGGCCGGAAGCAGGGGCGGACTGGGGCGAAAAAGTGGCCCGGGGATTAATTGACAGACAGACCCACTTAATGCGCGGCATGTATCGGCCGGCCGGGGACGAAAGTATGTTACTTAACAAAAAACCCTGCATTTTATATTATTTTGGACCATTATTCATAAAGTAATCACATTACCTGAGCAGCCCTTGAGTTGCCTAGAGCAAAATAGTTACGGCATATATTTAGTGATTTTAATGTTAACAGATCTTTGATGCAATAACATTTTGACCCAATTTGCCTGACTTGACACATGGAATAAAACATGGGCGTCGGAAGCATCCTCAATGTGGGTGAGACAATGTAACAGGGGGTGTGAGCAGGTGGTGGACTTCACCTCCTCTAGGGGGGTCCGGGGGCAAGCTTTAAATGTTGAAGTTAAATGCATCAATCTGGTCCATTTTGAGAGCAAAATTAGGGACTAAATCTATGGCAGTCAGTAGGGGCTTGGACTGTGAGCCGTAGGGTCGCCGGTTCAAGTCCCCGACCAGACCTATTTGGAGTGTGGACTTCTACTTGTAGAGGTCCCAGTTCACCTCCTGCCGTGGTGCCCTTGAGCAAGGCACCGGACATCCCCCTTCCCCCCTCACTCCCATTGCTCTGCGGGCGCTGTACAATAGCTGCCCACTGCTCCTAGTACCAGACTCCTGGTACTAGGATGGGTTAAAAGCAGAGAACACATTTCACTGTGTGCTGTGTGCTCTGCATGTGTGACCATTACAGAGGGTTTCATCCCTCCCAATTCTTCTTCTTCTTCTTCTTCTTCTTCTTCTTCTTCTTCAACACCCATATAAAACAGAACTGTAAACAGATTAACTTTTTTCTTTCAACATGTATTTGAACAGCAAGTGGAGGCAAAAGTGACTGCACCCAAAACAATAAACCTGCTAGCTAACTAGCCTAAACTCAGTAACAGAATGTGGGCAACATGTTCTTCTCCACAGCCGCGCGACCTCTGAGTCAGACGGGTACAGCCGTACAGCCACTCCCCCTGAACCCTGTTGGAACAACATTATACACTTTTTGGGGATGCAGCTTGGGATGTGAGGACATGGCTTAGAAAGGGCGTGTCGCCTTCTGTCCTGCCAGTGTTGGCAGGACATTATGTCTGTGACTCTCACAGTATCTGCTGCCCGCAGCTGGTTTATAGAAGGAACACCTCCTTCACTTCATGAAATCTCTGCAGCACCAGGAGGCAGCGGGAGGGTTAACTCAGCCTCTGAGAAGAGGAGTGCACAGTGCCTTTCACGCACCGCCTTCACTGTGTCTACCTTCAGAATCATTAGAAAGGCTAAAGAGCGGTGTGGCTGATGTGTTTTAACCACACACACCTCCCCCACACACACACACACACACACCTCCCCCCCACACACACACACACACACACACACACACACACACACACACACACACACACACACACACACACACACACACACACACACACACACACACACACACACACACACAATTTGTTATTGTTATTGTTTCACTGAGCGACTCCCACATTTTTTTCAAACTGGTCCATCTGCGGCGGTAATAGGTTTTGTGCGCTGTGATGATTCGGCTGTTCCTTTAGTAATGAATATTAAATGTTGTGAGGAAATCTTTCCACCAATAATTCCAATAAGTAATCCAAAATGTATTCACTTCAGGTTTACGAAAGTAACTGTAATCAGATTACACGTTTTTCAAATGTAACGCCAGCTGAATACAGTTACTTGATTTGTGTATTCTGATTACGTAACGCCGTTACATGTATTCCGTTACAACCCAACCATGGCCACACCCCGCTGGGCCGGAACACTTACAAATGTGGGCCGGTAGGATTGGGGACTGGCTTCAGTAGAAGCTGCTGGGACTCCCAGCAGCTTCTACTGAAGCCTTCCGAGTAAATCGCCAGAACGCCGACACCTCCTCATCTCCACCGCTCCCATGTTTTCTTTGTGTTGCCATAAGTTAGTCTCTCTGCGTTTCTGCGCTGGGCTAATGCTAGTAATGCTAATGCAAGGATAATAAAATGGCGGCTTCACAAAACTTTTTGGGGAGTTTTACGGGGCGTGGTTTGCAATCCGCCCAGCCAATCAGACACAGGAACCTTTTTCTCCCAGGAAAGTCCCTGCTCTCTAGAGGGGACGGAAAGGGGGTGAAAAGGTTCTCATGAACTCATTTTAGTTCCGGCTCTTTTTGGTGTGAACGAGACATTTCGGAACTAAAGTGGGAAAAGTACTGCGGTGTGAACGCACCTATTGTATTATGCATAATTGGCCACTAGACATAGGTTGGGTAAAGACTTCCAGACAGTGGCATTTTATATTTGTTAGGGCTTTTGTAAAGTGTTGCTTTCTTAAGATTTTAAGTATATGTTTTTCTTAAAGTTTTCATTTTTTATTTAGGCAATTTCTTGTTTTATTGATCTAGAATTGTGATTTTTAACCTTATTTAGGTTATAAGGTTATTGAATTGCCTCTTACTGCACTGTTTATCATTTGTTCGCGGTTGGGTTTGTTGTGCAATAAATACAAATAAATAAAATCCTTAAAATTCATCCTAAAGCTGCAGACTTTCACCAAGTAGGTTTGAATGTGCTTTGGTGAGTAAACACAGGAAGAGAAATGAGAAATATTATGAACATCATTATGAAGGTAATAAGAGTATGAGAAAGGTCACTAGAAAATATTAAAGTGAAATACTCAGTCAGGCAGAAATACTGACATTTAAATCTATTTCAAATGTTGAATAAAAACTACTTAAATAATCATGACTGACTGAATCAATAGGGACTCACACACTCCTCCGTCACTGTAATGTATGTGAAGGGAAAGTTGGCACATTGAGACAATATGGATTAAACGTCGACACTTATATGCAAATCAATTATTGATTTTAATTTGCATTTTCGAGCATATGGCAAACTTTCTGAGTGTGTGATGACCTTTTGAAATCAGTGCCTGCACCACATCGCCCAATGTAGAAGATTTAGTTCAACAAAACTCAATTAAAGGTTGTTTCCTACACTTGGGAGCAACTTTATTTCAATGTAGAAAGTCAAAATAAATAAGAATAAATCCCCAAATTGCACCAAATAACCTCATTTCAAAGATTAAGCAAAAAAAAAAAAGGTTTGCTCAATTGATCTGTTGTTTCCAACACTTTGGAAAACTGAAGGTAAATATGAATAAATCCTAATATTGGATCTTCTCACACAAACATGCAGTACAGTAAGGACCCGCTGCAGTTACCTCAGAATCTGCAAGAGGAGAGCGGCTGAAAGGAAACAAAAACAATCAGAGGAATGAGAATGAAAAGCTCTTGTGTTTGCATGCAGAGCAAAAGTCTCCTCGCTCCGCTCCTCGCACCATTTACAAAAACTGCACTTTTCGGATCAGTGGGTTCATTCACGGCCTTTAATGGCCTCTCTCTTCCCACCAATAAATCTGCCTCAGTGCGCAGCGAGGAGGACAGAGGGGCGAGGAGGACAGAGGACAGAGGGGCGAGGAGGACAGAGGGGCGAGGAGGACAGAGGACAGAGGAGGACAGAGGGCAGAGGAGGACAGAGGGGCGAGGAGGACAGAGGGGCGAGGAGGACAGAGGAGGACAGAGAGGCGAGGAGGACAGAGGGTCAATCTTACTTATTGTTTGTCAAAATGTGACTTTCTAAGATAAGTATGTTAGCAGAGGAGGGAGAAGTACTCAGATCTTGTACTTGAGTAAAAGTAGAAGTACCAGAGTGTAGGAATACTCTGTTACAGTAAAAGTCCTTAATTCCCACTAACTGTTATTCTATTCAGAAGTTTGCAGTTCAAATATTCTGCTGCTTTTCCAAGCCTTTTCACTTTCTTTTCTTCTCTCATCACACATTCAAGCCCCCTGTGTTCATGTATCATTTCAATCTAAATTCTTCACTTTCTTCTTACGCATTACATTTCAGCGTAGCAGTTTAGCGTCAACCTAAAGCATTCCCACTAGCAATTTCTTCAGGAATTGCATTCTCTAGTTCAAAATGTTCCTCAAGTAAAAGTACAAAAGTATGATCATCAAAATAGTTAAAGTTGTTGTTTAGTTAAAGGCTGCACCCTCATTCCCCATATCAGTGTGAAAGGGTATAAACAATATGTGCAGCTTGTGAAAGTAAACAAGTCTTTCAAATATTTTAATTACTCTCACTGTCCACTTTAACCCCGGGTGGAGCTTCAGAAGCACGATGACCTCTGAACGCATTGCTGTGGGGTCAGATGTTCAAACCTCCACCTGGACCACACATGCAAACCCTGAGAAAAGAGAAGTGTGTGTGTGTGTCCCAACAAAAAGGGATGTCTGTCTTTTAATTTCCATTAGGGAAAATGTCACCATAACAGACCTTTAGTAGTCTTTACCAATATCAGTAAAAATATCCTTGAAACCCATTGGATCACACATTAGGTAAAGAAAACAGATTTTATTAAGGCCGTATTTTAAATGAAAGACTTTGTATACCATCTATTTGGTATTAAATTGTCTCGTGAGAATATTGAGTGTTAAAATAAGCTGGATAAGAGCTAGTTAGCTGTTAGCCGACACTAGGCAGCACAGCACAGCTAACGGCTAAATAACAGCGCTAATGCTAACGGAGGATACATTGAGTGTCTCCTCGGGGAAGACCCTTCACCCTAAATCGCTCCTGTGGGTTTTGATGTATTACATGGGTGATATATTTCATGTCAAGCACTTTGAGCACTTGGAAAAGCACTAAAAGATATACCAAGAATTATTATTAAAATGATAACCTGCGTTTAGTACTTGGCTAGATAACAGAGCTAACAGCTAATGCTAACTGAGGTAATTTAAAGGGAAATAAAAATGTAATTGTGTGACAACCCTCAACTTTAATGATAAAACACAAAGAAAGTAAAGCTTTATTAAAACGTTATGACAAGAGGCTATTTTGAAACTGGATGCAAACCTGTTTCTGTGAACACAAGTAATCATTAGTACTAATTATCAACGTTTACCTTGTTGTGATATCTTGTTTTATCAGTTACTTTATATTTTTTAACTTTCACTCACACTCTGTTGATGTGCTTTAAACTCCTGAATTTCCCTACAGGGATAAATAAAGGTCCATCTTATCTTATCTTAGTAAAAAGCTCATAAATATTCGTGGGAAAGACAAAAACCGACAGTAATAATCCAACAGAAAAGGCAACAACTGATCCATTTATTCACCTTATCATCAAATATGTACAAGCTAAAAAAAGTGTTACCTAACAGGTCAGTCAATATGCAAATGATGGGGGGGGAAATCTGAATAAATGATGCACATGTTCGACTACAATGACATAACACCGCTATAGTAAGTGAGAAAATACTGGAACAAAACTAAAGACAGTAATGACATAAAAATGAAGGATGCAAAGTCCGAATTTTCTCCAAATGTCACTTTCAGATGAAGATATAGAATCCAGGAGATAGTCTTTAGATGTGAAGGTATTTGTTGGTTGGTTTGTAAAAAAACGTACATTGAGAGTCCATATTGTCATTCGTCTGCTTTCTGATCTTTCTCACATTTATAATGAGCACAGGGAAGGGCTGGGAAACACACCGATGTTATCTCGACATCTGGATACAAGAATGGATAACAGATGGATTTAAGATATCGTAAGAGGTGTTTTTTCATGGTTTGAGAGTAAAAAATCCACATTACTGATAAGCTTTTATCTACATTCCCATCGTGTAATCACTTTGTGACTCAAATATCGATAGAAGTCCGAAAACATCCCGATATCTGAGTTTTCCTCACATCTCCCAGCCCTACACTCAGGTGTTGCAGCTTCCTGTTCTTCTTGTAGTGGAGATCATTGCTTGGCCTTCTTCAGGATGGTTCCCACGGCGGAGATGACGGTGGTCTTGGTGCCGCTGGCGGTGGTGGTGACGGAGACGACGGCCGGTAACGAGGAGCTGGTGGTGATGGCGGCGGGCTGGGAAAGAGTCACGGGGATCGCCGAGTCCCATTTACTCTTCCTCTTCTGGGCCTCTGAGGACAAACAACACACAGGAGGGATTCACGTGAGATCAGGAAGGAACAGGAAGGGATGATTAAGGGCTTCAAATATGTATTTTTCTGCTGTTAGTTGGCCATCAAAACAATAACAGCACAACAACACAATAATGGCGTAGCGTGTCATTGCAGTTAGCTTCTCCTGGTTAGCATTAGCTATTGTTTTCACAATAACATTTAACCGGCACACATACATATACATATGTATATATGACTCAAATATGTATGTTCAATTAATTCATTTCTTATTTTAACTTAAAGGTGGGGTAATTTGAAAATACACAGCCGGGAAAAATCTGCCACTTCCTCACAGAGCCCCTCCTCCAACACACAGGAACGCGCACATGACCAATGAGGGCAGAGATCAGTTTGTGCCCAGATGGAAGGCTGACAGGCAGGTAGGCCATCCAGTTACTTTAGCCGGCTCAGATGATTGGTCGTGCTTTTTACAGCGCTACGGCTTCCAGAGATGAAATTTATTATGGATTTTTTGTCAAAGCACTTCAGATATTCATTGCTATCGGGATGTTAAGAGCATTCCATGGAATATAACAAAAAGTGTATCTCGAGCCGGTTTCTGAAACGTACCTACCCCACCTTTAACTGTATATAAAATTGTATTTTATCTTTGATTTTATTAATCTTTAATTTTGTGTGATCTGTGCTGTCCTGTTTTTCATTCTCACCCTGTTGCTATTTAAACTACTGAATTTCCCCACGGAGATTAATAAAGGTCCATCTTATCTGTTCTTATAACTATTTTTCAGGATCTTTTAACTGATCATCCACAGAGGTGCCCCTCTCTCTAAAACTAACAGACATTGTAAGTAAAACTGGTTTAAACACTGGAAAAAAGCAGTTTTCAAGATAAAAAAGTTGTAATTTTCATGGGATACTGGGCGTAAGGGCTACGAGCTAAAAGCTAACGTAACAATTGTTCCTCGAATAATAAGATCCAGTTGTTCAGGAGTTTTTTTTTCAGATGCCGAATTATCCACAAAGATCTTATTCTCTCAAAAACAAACAGACCCACTCATTAAAAGCAGAAATAAAAATTCACTACGTTTGTGTTTCTGTAAAATAGGAGAAAGGGGCTACGAGCTAAATGCTAACGTAACACGCTCGTCTCTGATAACGTAAGATCCAGATGTCCAGGACGTTTTTACTGGAACAAAAACAACAAAATACGTGAGTCAACAAAACGCTCTTCTTCTGAGATGCAAATAAGATATGGATTTAATTATTTGGGGACTTAAAACATTCTTTAAATTTGATGGACTTAAAAGGACAGTGAACTCAAACGTCAGGCCAGGTGATTTATCTGCGTTGTTGTGTTGGATGTTTACCTGTAGACGTGGTGGAGGTGTTGCTGCTGTTGGTGGAGGCCGCTGTGTTCGAGGGGTTGTTGCCCTTCTTCGTCCCCGTGACAAACTCAATCTGTGAAACACACTGAATACTATAAAAGTTTTGTTTTATGTGAAACCATTTTGAAACAACAACCGCATCAAGGGCACATAGGTCTCTGTTATTATTATGTATCATTAAGACTTCACTATGCAACACTAGTGCTCCTATTGGCTAGGCTTCAACACATCTTAGTACTCTCCTGGCTGAAATCCTACCTCACCGACAGACATCAGTTTATCAACATCAACAACTGCACCTCCTCCACGGCTCCTCTGTCCCAAGGCGGGTTCGGTTGCTTGGCCCCCTCCTCTTCATCCTCTACATGCTCCCCCTTGGCAAAATAATTCGTCGCCACAACCTTCAATTTCACTGCTACGCTGATGACATCCAACTTTATATCTCAACAAAAACCATCACCCCCACAACACACTCCACTCTCACCAACTGTCTCTCAGAAATAAAAGCATGGATGCAAACAAACTATCTCCAACTGAACAGTGCCAACTCAGACATCATCATCATCGGCCCCCCATCCCATATCAAAGACATCCAGAATTTCAACTTCACCATTGACAGCCACACTCTATCTCCCCCCCTCACATCCGCAACCTCGGAGTCATCTTCGACAGTCAGCTCAAATTCAACCACCACATAAATCACATCACCAGGACCGCCTTTTTCCACCTCAAAGCATTGCCCGTCTCCGCCCATCACTCTCCTCCTGCTGAGACCCTGATTCATGCATTCATCACTTCACGACTCGACTACTGCAATAGCATCCTCTACGGCATCCCATCCAACCTAATCAATAAACTCCAACATATCCAGAACTCTGCTGCCCGCCTCCTCACCCACACCCGCTCCCGAGACCACATCACTCCCGTCCTCCAGAACCTCCACTGGCTCCCCGTCCGTCAAAGAATCAACTTCAAAGTCCTCCTGATTACTCACAAAGCCCTCAACAATCAGGCCCCCCCCCTACCTCACAGACCCGCTGCACCACCACACCCCTTCCCCCCACCTCACAGACCTGCTGCACCACCACACCCCTTCCCCCCACCTCACAGACCTGCTGCACCACCACACCCCTTCCTCACCTCACAGACCTGCTGCACCACCACACCCCTTCCCTACCTCACAGACCTGCTGCACCACCACACCCCTTCCCGCTGCTTCACAGACCTGCTGCACCACCACACCCCTTCCCCCTACCTCACAGACCTGCTGCACCACCACACCCCTTCCCCCCACCTCACAGACCTGCTGCACCATCACACCCCTTCCCCCCACCTCACAGACCTGCTGCACCATCACACCCCTTCCCGCTGCCTCACAGACCTGCTGCACCACCACACCCCTTCCCCCCACCTCACAGACCTGCTGCACCATCACACCCCTTCCCCCCCACCTCACAGACCTGCTGCACCATCACACCCCTTCCCCCCACCTCACAGACCTGCTGCACCATCACACCCCTTCCTCACCTCACAGACCTGCTGCACCACCACACCCCTTCCCCCCCACCTCACAGACCTGCTGCACCATCACACCCCTTCCCCCTATCTCACAGACCTGCTGCACCATCACACCCCTTCCTCACCTCACAGACCTGCTGCACCACCACACCCCTTCCCGCTACCTCACAGACCTGCTGCACCATCACACCCCTTCCCGCTGCCTCACAGACCTGCTGCACCACCACACCCCTTCCCGCTGCCTCACAGACCTGCTGCACCACCACACCCCTTCCCGCTGCCTCACAGACCTGCTGCACCACCACACCCCTTCCCGCTGCCTCACAGACCTGCTGCACCACCACACCCCTTCCCGCTGCCTCACAGACCTGCTGCACCACCACACCCCTTCCCTACCTCACAGACCTGCTGCACCACCACACCCCTTCCCCCTACCTCACAGACCTGCTGCACCACCACACCCCTTCCCTACCTCACAGACCTGCTGCACCATCACACCCCTTCCCTACCTCACAGACCTGCTGCACCACCACACCCCTTCCCGCTGCCTCACAGACCTGCTGCACCACCACACCCCTTCCCGCTGCTTCACAGACCTGCTGCACCACCACACCCCTTCCCCCTACCTCACAGACCTGCTGCCCCACCACACCCCTTCCCCCTACCTCACAGACCTGCTGCCCCACCACACCCCTTCCCCCACCTCACAGACCTGCTGCACCACCACACCCCTTCCCCTACCTCACAGACCTGCTGCACCACCACACCCCTTCCCGCTGCCTCCGCTCATCAGAAGCCAACCTCCTATCCATCCCCACCCGCATCAATCACCGGACCTGGGGGGACAGAGCCTTCTCCGTCGCTGCCCCCTCCCTCTGGAACTCACTCCCACAACCCATCAGAGACTGCACTGACCTCACCACCTTCAAAACACTCACCTCTTCAATCTGGCTTTTAATGTGTGATTGTTTTTGTATTATTTGACTTTAACTTTAACTATATATTTATTTGTTGTTCCTTCCTTTTCTTTTCCCTTCACTATATCCGTAAAGCGTCTTTGAGCACCTGGAAAAGCGCTAACAAATTAAATCTATTATTATTATTATTATTAGTGATAGGCAAAGGGGCGGGACATCTCTATGAGGTGAACCAATCACAACAGAGCCGGCCAGCTAACCAATCAGAGCCGACTGGGCTCTGGTTTCAGACAAAGAGTGAAAATAAGTGCTGCAGCATGAGAACAATAAAGAGCTTTTTGAACATTAAAGCATGGAGACACTACATACTGATATACACCTGAACATCAGCAGGAGAGGACTCTTTAAAGTAGAGACACTACATACTGATATACACCTGAACATCAGCAGGAGAGGACTCTTTAAAGTAGAGACACTACATACTGATATACACCTGAACATCAGCAGGAGAGGACTCTTTAAAGTAGAGACACTACATACTGATATACACCTGAGCATCAGCAGGAGAGGACTCTTTAAAGTAGAGACACTACATACTGATATACACCTGAGCATCAGCAGGAGAGGACTCTTTAAAGTAGAGACACTACATACTGATATACACCTGAACATCATCAGGAGAGGACTCTTTAAAGTAGAGACACTACATACTGATATACACCTGAACATCAGCAGGAGAGAACTCTTTAAAGTAGAGACACTACATACTGATATACACCTGAGCATCAGCAGGAGAGAACTCTTTAAAGTAGAGACACTACATACTGATATACACCTGAGCATCAGCAGGAGAGGACTCTTTAAAGTAGAGACACTACATACTGATATACACCTGAACATCATCAGGAGAGGACTCTTTAAAGTAGAGACACTACATACTGATATACACCTGAACATCATCAGGAGAGGACTCTTTAAAGTAGAGACACTACATACTGATATACACCTGAGCATCAGCAGGAGAGGACTCTTTAAAGTAGAGACACTACATACTGATATACACCTGAGCATCAGCAGGAGAGGACTCTTTAAAGTAGAGACACTACATACTGATATACACCTGAACATCATCAGGAGAGGACTCTTTAAAGTAGAGACACTACATACTGATATACACCTGAACATCATCAGGAGAGGACTCTTTAAAGTAGAGACACTACATACTGATATACACCTGAGCATCAGCAGGAGAGGACTCTTTAAAGTAGAGACACTACATACTGATATACACCTGAGCATCAGCAGGAGAGGACTCTTTAAAGTAGAGACACTACATACTGATATACACCTGAACATCAGCAGGAGAGGACTCTTTAAAGTAGAGACACTACATACTGATATACACCTGAGCATCAGCAGGAGAGGACTCTTTAAAGTAGAGACACTACATACTGATATACACCTGAGCATCAGCAGGAGAGGACTCTTTAAAGTAGAGACACTACATACTGATATACACCTGAGCATCAGCAGGAGAGGACTCTTTAAAGTAGAGACACTACATACTGATATACACCTGAGCATCAGCAGGAGAGGACTCTTTAAAGTAGAGACACTACATACTGATATACACCTGAACATCAGCAGGAGAGGACTCTTTAAAGTAGAGACACTACATACTGATATACACCTGAACATCAGCAGGAGAGGACTCTTTAAAGTAGAGACACTACATACTGATATACACCTGAACATCAGCAGGAGAGGACTCTTTAAAGTAGAGACACTACATACTGATATACACCTGAGCATCAGCAGGAGAGGACTCTTTAAAGTAGAGACACTACATACTGATATACACCTGAACATCAGCAGGAGAGGACTCTTTAAAGTAGAGACACGACATACTGATATACACCTGAACATCAGCAGGAGAAGACTCTTTAAAGTAGAGACACTACATACTGATATACACCTGAACATCAGCAGGAGAGGACTCTTTAAAGTAGAGACACTACATACTGATATACACCTGAACATCAGCAGGAGAGGACTCTTTAAAGTAGAGACACTACATACTGATATACACCTGAGCATCAGCAGGAGAGGACTCTTTAAAGTAGAGACACTACATACTGATATACACCTGAACATCAGCAGGAGAGGACTCTTTAAAGTAGAGACACTACATACTGATATACACCTGAACATCAGCAGGAGAGGACTCTTTAAAGTAGAGACACTACATACTGATATACACCTGAACATCAGCAGGAGAGGACTCTTTAAAGTAGAGACACTACATACTGATATACACCTGAACATCAGCAGGAGAGGACTCTTTAAAGTAGAGACACTACATACTGATATACACCTGAACATCAGCAGGAGAAGACTCTTTAAAGTAGAGACACTACATACTGATATACACCTGAACATCAGCAGGAGAGGACTCTTTAAAGTAGAGACACTACATACTGATATACACCTGAACATCAGCAGGAGAGGACTCTTTAAAGTAGAGACACTACATACTGATATACACCTGAACATCAGCAGGAGAAGACTCTTTAAAGTAGAGACACTACATACTGATATACACCTGAACATCAGCAGGAGAGGACTCTTTAAAGTAGAGACACTACATACTGATATACACCTGAACATCAGCAGGAGAGGACTCTTTAAAGTAGAGACACTACATACTGATATACACCTGAGCATCAGCAGGAGAGGACTCTTTAAAGTAGAGACACTACATACTGATATACACCTGAACATCAGCAGGAGAGGACTCTTTAAAGTAGAGACACTACATACTGATATACACCTGAACATCAGCAGGAGAGGACTATTTAAAGTAGAGACACTACATACTGATATACACCTGAGCATCAGCAGGAGAGGACTCTTTAAAGTAGAGACACTACATACTGATATACACCTGAACATCAGCAGGAGAGGACTCTTTAAAGTAGAGACACTACATACTGATATACACCTGAGCATCAGCAGGAGAGGACTCTTTAAAGTAGAGACACTACATACTGATATACACCTGAACATCAGCAGGAGAGGACTCTTTAAAGTAGAGACACTACATACTGATATACACCTGAACATCAGCAGGAGAGGACTCTTTAAAGTAGAGACACTACATACTGATATACACCTGAACATCAGCAGGAGAGGACTCTTTAAAGTAGAGACACTACATACTGATATACACCTGAACATCAGCAGGAGAGGACTCTTTAAAGTAGAGACACTACATACTGATATACACCTGAACATCAGCAGGAGAGGACTCTTTAAAGTAGAGACACTACATACTGATATACACCTGAACATCAGCAGGAGAGTACTCTTTAAAGTAGATACACTACATACTGATATACACCTGAGCATCAGCAGGAGAGGACTCTTTAAAGTAGAGACACTACAGACTGATATACACCTGAACATCAGCAGGAGAGGACTCTTTAAAGTAGACACACTACATACTGATATACACCTGAACATCAGCAGGAGAGGACTCTTTAAAGTAGAGAAACTACATACTGATATACACCTGAACATCAGCAGGAGAGGACTCTTTAAAGTAGACACACTACATACTGATATACACCTGAACATCAGCAGGAGAGGACTCTTTAAAGTAGAGACACTACATACTGATAGGGACTCTTTAAAGCCTCTGTACTATCCCTTCAGTTTGCTCTCGCCTGCATACCTTCACAGCAGAGAATAATAAATCTGATCCTGAGGGAACGTGTTCATTCACGTCTCGTTTCTACCGTACGATGCTGAGCTTCTTTCACCTCTCAACGATTAGTCAGCAGGATCTATCTGGCAAAATAAAGACATACTCAGGTGTTTTTAAATCTACACAAGGTGTGAAAAACACGTACGGGCAGCTGCAGTTACGAGAGCAGAACTTAGCAAATGTGGAATTCTGCGTAAGTCTGACGAAAAGTAAATAACCTAACCTCAGCTGGTGGAGACTTGCCCTTGACGCAGACACACAAAAACGTTTAAAATGCTCTTATTGTTGTTGTTTTAAAACTCACCTTGGTGCGCTCCTTCTTGGCTTTCTCCAGTTTGTCCATCTCCACTTTCTGAGATTTGGCTGCAGGGATAAGACACAGAAGGGATAAGACACAGCAGGGATAAGACACAGCAGGGATAAGACACAGAAGGGATAAGACACCGAAGGGATAAGACACAGAAGGGATGAGACACAGAAGGGATGAGACACAGAAGGGATGAGACACAGAAGGGATGAGACACAGAAGGGATGAGACACAGAAGGGATGAGACACAGAAGGGATAAGACACAGAAGGGATAAGACACAGCAGGGATAAGACACAGAAGGGATAAGACACAGAAGGGATAAGACACAGAAGGGATAAGACACAGAAGGGATAAGACACAGCAGGGATAAGACACAGAAGGGATAAGACACAGCAGGGATAAGACACAGAAGGGATAAGACACAGAAGGGATAAGGGATAAGACACAGAAGGGATAAGACACAGAAGGGATAAGACACAGAAGGGATAAGACACAGCAGGGATAAGACACAGAAGGGATAAGACACCGAAGGGATAAGACACAGAAGGGATAAGACACAGAAGGGATAAGACACAGAAGGGATGAGACACAGAAGGGATAAGACACACAGAAGGGATAAGACACACAGAAGGGATAAGACACAGAAGGGATAAGACACAGAAGGGATAAGACACAGAAGGGATGAGACACAGAAGGGATGAGACACAGAAGGGATAAGACACAGAAGGGATAAGACACAGAAGGGATAAGACAAAGAAGGGATGAGACACAGAAGGGATGAGACACAGAAGGGATAAGACAAAGAAGGGATAAGACAAAGAAGGGATAAGACACAGAAGGGATAAGACAAAGAAGGGATAAGACACAGAAGGGATAAGACACAGAAGGGATAAGACACAGAAGGGATAAGACACAGAAGGGATAAGACACAGAAGGGATAAGACACAGAAGGGATAAGACACAGAAGGGATGAGACACAGAAGGGATGAGACACAGAAGGGATGAGACACAGAAGGGATGAGACACAGAAGGGATAAGACACAGAAGGGATGAGACACAGAAGGGATGAGACACAGAAGGGATGAGACAAAGAAGGGATAAGACACAGAAGGGATAAGACACAGAAGGGATGAGACACAGAAGGGATGAGACACAGAAGGGATAAGACACAGAAGGGATAAGACACAGAAGGGATAAGACACAGAAGGGATAAGACACAGAAGGGATAAGACACAGAAGGGATAAGACACAGCAGGGATAAGACACAGAAGGGATAAGACACAGAAGGGATAAGACACAGAAGGGATAAGACACAGAAGGGATAAGACACAGAAGGGATAAGACACAGAAGGGATAAGACACAGAAGGGATAAGACACAGAAGGGATAAGACACAGAAGCGATGAGTGTTTGTCACGTAGAGTTGCTCAAAAATGTGAAGAAGATGAAGGTTTTATTGAGCTTACCCAAGCCTTCGTAGTACGAGTCCTCCGACCAGCCGTGGGGATCGAACATGTCTTTCGGGTAATTTGTTCCCAGTTCGTCTATACTGCAGAACTGAATGAGCTTCTCGTAAATGCTGGACAAAAAAACAACAAAGAAAAAGTGGTTTGTTATTTTGAACATCGGCAACGTCACTATATGTCTTTATCATGAAGGAGACTTATGGCGCGTTTCCGCTGCAGCGGGGAGCTCGCTTTAAGCGTGCCGAGCCGTGCGGGGCCCGTTTTTGGTTGCGTTTCCACTTGGCCTAGTACCGGCTAGCGGGTCCTAATTCACAGTTTTTCTGGCCCCATAAAATGGTGGTTCTAGGGCCAGGAACAACCAGGCTGAGTCGGGCTGAGTATGCTAAACTAGAGAGAGAATCGCTGGCAAGGGGGCTACAACTACAACAAGATGAACATATTTGACCGTGATTTAATTGTAATACACGTTTCAAAATGATGCCGAAGTAACAACATACTGATACCGGTTAGTAAAAACCATGAATTAATGCTTTGACAAGTCTGCAGACAGACGGCAGGCGGAGAACCTTTTAAAATGCGTGTTTTCTAAATGGAGCTTGGCTAAGCTAACGTTATATATGCTCCGACCGTCCACACTCACAACAACGGCCTACAGACATAAATAAACCAGCGACTGTATTCTCCATGACACAGGCAGTCTGTGGTTTGGACTTGTTTCACTTTTGTCTAGTTTCTGAACAGATATGAGGAGCTGTGAGCTCTGAGTGCTAAGAGCTAACGGCTGTGTTGTTGTTTGGGGCGCTCATTGAAGATGACGTCACGGCTCCGCCTACACTGCGTTACTATAGTAACTACCCCAGTTCCTAAACTGTAATGGAAACGCAGCATTAAAGTGAGCCGGGCCTAATAAGGCCTAACCAAACCGAGCGAGGCCGAGCGAGGCCTGCAGTGGAAACGCGCCATTAGAGGTATAGCACTTTATTTGTACGAATGTTGACTCAGAAGCTTCATATGTCCTAAAAAGTGAAAGAAAGTCTTAAAATAGAAGCATTCATTCACCTCCAATTGAGTTCATCACTATTACAACTGTGAATGTGTGTTGGTCTCTTCACTCGATATGCAAAGCAATCCTCAATAGAGTTAACTCACTTTATTGTGTTTTCTTTGGTCTTTTTACCCAAATCGCAGCAAAACTGTGAAATTAATTAAAATGTCGTTTTCATGCAAAATGACCTGACCTTTGAATTGAAAGCCACAAAACATTAATATGGCATTTACTTTACTTTGTATATGAAAGATAATTCAAATTAAATAGACAGCTACTTTGCACATTGAATTGTTAATGTGCAAAATAAACTACGTCACAGATTTGTTATCATAAGCTTGGGGACAGACGTTTGACTCTTACTAAAACCACATGTTTAAAATCAATGGGACGGCAATACAATTTACATTTAGATGCTCGTTAATGTCCTAAAAGTGTTTTTATCATGTTTTAAAAAATGGTGTTGTGTAAAACTGCTATTTGAACCAGCAGACACATCAAGAAATTGTCAAAAATATCGAAAGATTCTGTATTTTTTTTCACAATTTGATACAAAACCTCCTGGTTCAATCCCAGGTCAAATGTACGTTATAGTGTCTTTAAACTAGGGACGGGAATTTGAAAGCAAATGTATATTCGAATATTCGACCCCCCAAAAAACGGTTAACCGAAATGTACATATCCGATAAAAAAAAAACTGGGTAAAAAAAAAAATTCAGAATTTTTTTCACATTTTTTTTCCAATAATTTTTTAGAAATACTAACATGTTCAAATAAGTGTAGAAACCAAGTCGAATTTGTAAAATGTATTGAACTGGTGATCACAGTTTGACAGCTATAGGCCTACAGCTTTCATGTGCGGGATTCACAATCAGCCCAGCTGTAGAGAAGACCCTCTCAGCTGTAGAGAAGACCCTCTCAGCTGGAACGGAGGTTGCGGGTATAGCAAGGTATCGCATGTATAAGTTTAATTTGGCATAGTTTGACCTCTACACCGCACTCACTAACCTGGTCGAAATATTTCCACACATTACTCCTTTTTGACGCCATGTCTGTTGTGTAGGACTCTTCTTAGAGTGTAAATAATTACCGGACTATGACTGGTCAAATATGTTGAATACCGGCAAAACTAAATCTCTCCAGTCAAAATGTCTCTGCACTTTGCCGCCACACACGGTTGCCAAGCAGCGCTTATTGTTGTTTAGGCTGGCCATGTGTCGCGAGTGTTGACAGGGGGCGGGGGAGCACGCTCATGAACTGTTAGCGCCGGAACCTCGCAACGGCTGCAGAGCTCATTTGCGCCACATTTGGGCCTAAGATGAGGTTTGAGTCTGCGTGATCTGCGTGTAGGGAGGGGCAGCAGCCATATCATTGGCTAGAACCAGCTAGATCTGATGGATTTGGAAATAAACACGAGTGAAGTATAACCGGACGAGAGAGAGAGAGATCAGCAGCTGCAGCTCTGCCCGCTGTGAGGGACCGGTGAGCGGAGCAGAACACACCTTTAGACGTCACCTAACACATTTAGCTATGGCACTGTCGTATATATATATATACATTGAATTATTCAATTTGATAATATGTAATCAACTTAGGCACCCCTCACAAAAAAAATTATTAATAAAAAAAATAAAAAATTAATACAAATATTCATAATTCATATTCGAATACATGAATAATTTTGAATATTCGATTAATCGTTCCCATCCCTACTACATACTGATATACACCTGAACATCAGCAGGAGAGGACTCTTTAAAGTAGAGACACTACATACTGATATACACCTGAACATCAGCAGGAGAGGACTCTTTAAAGTAGAGACACTACATACTGATATACACCTGAACATCAGCAGGAGAGGGACTCTTTTAAAGTAGAGACACTACATACTGATATACACCTGAACATCAGCAGGAGAGGACTCTTTAAAGTAGAGGCACTACATACTGATATACACCTGAACATCAGCAGGAGAGGACTCTTTAAAGTAGAGACACTACATACTGATATACACCTGAACATCAGCAGGAGAGGACTCTTTAAAGTAGAGGCACTACATACTGATATACACCTGAACATCAGCAGGAGAGGACTCTTTAAAGTAGAGACACTACATACTGATATACACCTGAACATCATCAGGAGAGGACTCTTTAAAGTAGAGACACTACATACTGATATACACCTGAACATCATCAGGAGAGGACTCTTTAAAGTAGAGACACTACATACTGATATACACCTGAACATCATCAGGAGAGGACTCTTTAAAGTAGAGACACTACATACTGATATACACCTGAACATCAGCAGGAGAGGACTCTTTAAAGTAGAGACACTACATACTGATATACACCTGAACATCAGCAGGAGAGGACTCTTTAAAGTAGAGGACACTACATACTGATATACACCTGAACATCAGCAGGAGAGGACTCTTTAAAGTAGAGACACTACATACTGATATACACCTGAACATCAGCAGGAGAGGACTCTTTAAAGTAGAGGCACTACATACTGATATACACCTGAACATCAGCAGGAGAGGACTCTTTAAGTAGAGACACTACATACTGATATACACCTGAACATCAGCAGGAGAGGACTCTTTAAAGTAGAGACACTACATACTGATATACAGCCTGAACATCAGCAGGAGAGGACTCTTTAAAGTAGAGACACTACATACTGATATACGACCTGAACATCAGCAGGAGAGGACTCTTTAAAGTAGAGACACTACATACTGATATACACCTGAACATCAGCAGGAGAGGACTCTTTAAAGTAGAGACACTACATACTGATATACACCTTGAACATCAGCAGGAGAGGACTCTTTAAAGTAGAGACACTACATACTGATATACACCTGAACATCAGCAGGAGAGGACTCTTTAAAGTAGAGACACTACATACTGATATACACTTGAACATCAGCAGGAGAGGACTCTTTAAAGTAGAGACACTACATACTGATATACACCTGAACATCAGCAGGAGAGGACTCTTTAAAGTAGAGACACTACATACTGATATACACCTGAACATCAGCAGGAGAGGACTCTTTAAAGTAGAGACACTACATACTGATATACACCTGAACATCAGCAGGAGAGGACTCTTTAAAGTAGAGGACACTACATACTGATATACACCTGAACATCAGCAGGAGAGGACTCTTTAAAGTAGAGACACTACATACTGATATACACCTGAACATCAGCAGGAGAGGACTCTTTAAAGTAGAGACACTACATACTGATATACACCTGAACATCAGCAGGAGAGGACTCTTTAAAGTAGAGACACTACATACTGATATACACCTGAACATCAGCAGGAGAGGACTCTTTAAAGTAGAGACACTACATACTGATATACACCTGAACATCAGCAGGAGAGGACTCTTTAAAGTAGAGGACACTACATACTGATATACACCTGAACATCAGCAGGAGAGGACTCTTTAAAGTAGAGACACTACATACTGATATACACCTGAACATCAGCAGGAGAGGACTCTTTAAAGTAGAGACACTACATACTGATATACACCTGAACATCAGCAGGAGAGGACTCTTTAAAGTAGAGACACTACATACTGATATACACCTGAACATCAGCAGGAGAGGACTCTTTAAAGTAGAGACACTACATACTGATATACACCTGAACATCAGCAGGAGAGGACTCTTTAAAGTAGAGACACTACATACTGATATACACCTGAACATCAGCAGGAGAGGACTCTTTAAAGTAGAGACACTACATACTGATATACACCTGAACATCAGCAGGAGAGGACTCTTTAAAGTAGAGACACTACATACTGATATACACCTGAACATCAGCAGGAGAGGACTCTTTAAAGTAGAGACACTACATACTGATATACACCTGAACATCAGCAGGAGAGGACTCTTTAAAGTAGAGACACTACATACTGATATACACCTGAACATCAGCAGGAGAGGACTCTTTAAAGTAGAGACACTACATACTGATATACACCTGAACATCAGCAGGAGAGGACTCTTTAAAGTAGAGACACTACATACTGATATACACCTGAACATCAGCAGGAGAGGACTCTTTAAAGTAGAGACACTACATACTGATATACACCTGAACATCAGCAGGAGAGGACTCTTTAAAGTAGAGACACTACATACTGATATACACCTGAACATCAGCAGGAGAGGACTCTTTAAAGTAGAGACACTACATACTGATATACACCTGAACATCAGCAGGAGAGGACTCTTTAAAGTAGAGACACTACATACTGATATACACCTGAACATCAGCAGGAGAGGACTCTTTAAAGTAGAGACACTACATACTGATATACACCTGAACATCAGCAGGAGAGGACTCTTTAAAGTAGAGACACTACATACTGATATACACCTGAACATCAGCAGGAGAGGACTCTTTAAAGTAGAGACACTACATACTGATATACACCTGAACATCAGCAGGAGAGGACTCTTTAAAGTAGAGACACTACATACTGATATACACCTGAACATCAGCAGGAGAGGACTCTTTAAAGTAGAGACACTACATACTGATATACACCTGAACATCAGCAGGAGAGGACTCTTTAAAGTAGAGACACTACATACTGATATACACCTGAACATCAGCAGGAGAGGACTCTTTAAAGTAGAGACACTACATACTGATATACACCTGAACATCAGCAGGAGAGGACTCTTTAAAGTAGAGACACTACATACTGATATACACCTGAACATCAGCAGGAGAGGACTCTTTAAAGTAGAGACACTACATACTGATATACACCTGAACATCATCAGGAGAGGACTCTTTAAAGTAGAGACACTACATACTGATATACACCTGAACATCAGCAGGAGAGGACTCTTTAAAGTAGAGACACTACATACTGATATACACCTGAACATCAGCAGGAGAGGACTCTTTAAAGTAGAGACACTACATACTGATATACACCTGAACATCAGCAGGAGAGGACTCTTTAAAGTAGAGACACTACATACTGATATACACCTGAACATCAGCAGGAGAGGACTCTTTAAAGTAGAGACACTACATACTGATATACACCTGAACATCAGCAGGAGAGGACTCTTTAAAGTAGAGACACTACATACTGATATACACCTGAACATCAGCAGGAGAGGACTCTTTAAAGTAGAGACACTACATACTGATATACACCTGAACATCAGCAGGAGAGGACTCTTTAAAGTAGAGACACTACATACTGATATACACCTGAACATCAGCAGGAGAGGACTCTTTAAAGTAGAGACACTACATACTGATATACACCTGAACATCAGCAGGAGAGGACTCTTTAAAGTAGAGACACTACATACTGATATACACCTGAAACATCAGCAGGAGAGGACTCTTTAAAGTAGAGACACTACATACTGATATACACCTGAACATCAGCAGGAGAGGACTCTTTAAAGTAGAGACACTACATACTGATATACACCTGAACATCAGCAGGAGAGGACTCTTTAAAGTAGAGACACTACATACTGATATACACCTGAACATCATCAGGAGAGGACTCTTTAAAGTAGAGACACTACATACTGATATACACATGAACATCAGCAGGAGAGGACTCTTTAAAGTAGAGACACTACATACTGATATACACTGAACATCAGCAGGAGAGGACTCTTTAAAGTAGAGACACTACATACTGATATACACCTGAACATCATCAGGAGAGGACTCTTTAAAGTAGAGACACTACATACTGATATACACCTGAACATCAGCAGGAGAGGACTCTTTAAAGTAGAGACACTACATACTGATATACACCTGAACATCAGCAGGAGAGGACTCTTTAAAGTAGAGACACTACATACTGATATACACCTGAACATCAGCAGGAGAGGACTCTTTAAAGTAGAGACACTACATACTGATATACACCTGAACATCATCAGGAGAGGACTCTTTAAAGTAGAGACACTACATACTGATATACACCTGAACATCAGCAGGAGAGGACTCTTTAAAGTAGAGACACTACATACTGATATACACCTGAACATCAGCTGGAGAGGACTCTTTAAAGTAGAGACACTACATACTGATATACACCTGAACACCAGCAGGAGAGGACTCTTTAAAGTAGAGACACGACATACTGATATACACCTGGACATCAGCAGGAGAGGACTCTTTAAAGTAGAGACACTACATACTGATATACACCTGGACATCAGCAGGAGAGGACTCTTTAAAGTAGAGACACTACATACTGATATACACCTGAACACCAGCAGGAGAGTACTCTTTAAAGTAGAGACACTACATACACTGTTACTTCCCTCTGTACCCGTAGTCTAGGAGGGAACGTAACACCTGACATTGAAGCATTATGGTATGCAAGAGATTATGTGGACACCATCTGGCCGTTCACCTCCTAACTAGGTCATTTTTTATCGTCTCCTCCTCAGTCGAGTGCATACCTGGGGTTTCTGAATTCCTTCTTCTTCTGGATGTGGTTGTTTGTGTCGAAGTCTCCTTGCAGCTTCCTCTCGTACAGCTTGTGGATCTTGTCCTGTTTCAAAACAAACAAAACAAACAGGTCATCAAATGATCTTCCTCCACCCTAGCACACTTGGCAGGACGCCGTGTCTGCAGATAAACAGAACCTGCACGTGACGGCCGTGAATGGAGCTATTGTAGAAAAGGGGTTTCTGATGCATTGGGGAAATATTTGACGACCAGGTTCAACTCCGAGAGCTGGCAGACGTCATGAGTGAGCTCACGCTGCTGACATGGGAAATATCTGCCAACTTATTGTCAAATATAATGTAATATATAATAAAAAGTGGTTGGTGAGAGGAAATCTATTTTAAAACTGTCTTTCTATTTTTGCATGTTTGTTTTTCAAATCATTTTAATTGTGTTTTTGTTGCATTTTGTCTTATTGCTGTTAATACATGTTTTTTTAAAAAGCACTTTGAATTGCTTTATGAAGGAAAAATATTAGAAATGATTTATTGGAGGGAAAAAAAGACATGGTTTTGTTTACATTTGCAGTTTGTTGCTGTACACAATGCATTAAGACGTCCAACTAATCTGCGTCTACAAAATCTGCGTTTACGTATATGTTAGAGCCAGTGCCATCTAATTGTGATCTGTAGTCAAGACCGTATGAAGGACTACAATTCCCACCAGCCTATACAAAGACAGATGGGCAACCTGTGTGAAGACGCCGTCGAGGCACCGTTTTTAACCGTTAAAGTTATACAAGCCTAGGACTAAGTTGTTTATTATTTGATTTGAGTTTTGCCTCTTTTGTTTGACTATTGTAAAGGCCTGTTTTATTTTGAGTAAACACATCGTTTTGCTGCGGCTGCGAGGGGGTGTGGTCGTCTTTCAATCAGAAGGTTGTGGGTTCGATCCCAGCCCGTGCAGCCAACATGTCGATGTGTCCTTGGGCGAGATACTGAATCCTGAGTTGCTCCCGATGGCCAACGGTGTGTGAATGTCAGGTCCTAGAGTCAGGTGCACTGCTCTGTATGAATGTCAGGTCCTAGAGTCAGGTACACTGCTCTGTGTGAATGTCAGGTCCTAGAGTCAGGTGCACTGCTCTGTGAGAATGTCAGGTCCTAGAGTCAGGTGCACTGCTCTGTATGAATGTCAGGTCCTAGAGTCAGGTACACTGCTCTGTGTGAATGTCAGGTCCTAGAGTCAGGTACACTGCTCTGTGTGAATGTCAGGTCCTAGAGTCAGGTACACTGCTCTGTATGAATGTCAGGTCCTAGAGTCAGGTACACTGCTCTGTGTGAATGTCAGGTCCTAGAGTCAGGTACACTGCTCTGTATGAATGTCAGGTCCTAGAGTCAGGTACACTGCTCTGTGTGAATGTCAGGTCCTAGAGTCAGGTACACTGCTCTGTATGAATGTCAGGTCCTAGAGTCAGGTACACTGCTCTGTGTGAATGTCAGGTCCTAGAGTCAGGTACACTGCTCTGTATGAATGTCAGGTCCTAGAGTCAGGTACACTGCTCTGTATGAATGTCAGGTCCTAGAGTCAGGTGCACTGCTCTGTGTGAATGTCAGGTCCTAGAGTCAGGTACACTGCTCTGTATGAATGTCAGGTCCTAGAGTCAGGTACACTGCTCTGTATGAATGTTAGGTCCTAGAGTCAGGTACACTGCTCTGTGTGAATGTTAGGTCCCAGAGTCAGGTGCACTGCTCTGTGTGAATGTCAGGTCCTAGAGTCAGGTACACTGCTCTGTATGAATGTCAGGTCCTAGAGTCAGGTACACTGCTCTGTGTGAATGTCAGGTCCTAGAGTCAGGTACACTGCTCTGTATGAATGTTAGGTCCTACAGTCAGGTACACTGCTCTGTGTGAATGTTAGGTCCTAGAGTCAGGTACACTGCTCTGTGTGAATGTTAGGTCCTAGAGTCAGGTACACTGCTCTGTGTGAATGTTAGGTCCTAGAGTCAGGTACACTGCTCTGTGTGAATGTTAGGTCCTAGAGTCAGGTACACTGCTCTGTATGAATGTTAGGTCCTAGAGTCAGGTACACTGCTCTGTGTGAATGTTAGGTCCTAGAGTCAGGTACACTGCTCTGTATGAATGTTAGGTCCTAGAGTCAGGTACACTGCTCTGTGTGAATGTTAGGTCCTAGAGTCAGGTACACTGCTCTGTATGAATGGGTGAATGACATGTAGTATGTAAAGCGCTTTGAGGGGTCTTAAAGACTGGATAAAGCGCTATATGAGTACAGTCCATTACATAGCACAATATCAACAGAGCAACATCGTGGCACGGTTGCTTAAGGACATTTTTGTTTAGATGATCATAGGTTTGATGTATTTCAGCAAACAATGAGCAGATGTGTCAGCAGCGTTAAGCATGTGTCTTCAGGGCAGGGATATCCAGAGTGTTCCTGCTGGAGGTGAATCAGAAGGTGATCATCTCTAAAGGTGCGGCTCTGCAGACTTTTATTGAGATTACTAACACTCTGAATCAGACCCAGCCGTGTGTCCTGACCTGCTTCTGATCCTCACAGAACAAACCTTATTGCAGCTCAGCAAAGAGAGAGAGAAGTGAAATTAAAAGAAGATTTAATGTTCTGGTTTAATTACAGGGGCGCGTCTCGGGATTTATGTTGCCACCAGAACTTAATTCCTACCCAGAGGGAACGAGGGGAAATGATTCACTTGGTAAGGAGAACGGGTTATTTAGACACTGAGATGACTAGTCTGTGGATGAGGGGGCTTTTATTTTGAAAAACTCCAAAAGGTAGAAGTGTGTGCAAGTTAAAGGTATCCTATAACACTATTTTTAGGCATATATTATAGGTTTCAAAATACCAAACAGGTCATTCTAGCCTCATCCCCCTCTATTTCAGCCTGTTACTAAAGAGATGACTCGGGTCTGTAGCTTTAAAACCACATCAAGGATCCTCTCTGAAACAGGATGGAGCTCAAACTCTTTCTCTCTCTCAGGTTTACCACAAGGTGACTTCCTTTTGATTTCCTGCTTCTTCACACAGACTCTCTCCAGCACAGGTTAGCTCTGAGTGTTAGCATGCTAATGTAAACACAGACCATATTACTTCCAGAACACGTCTCATTGTTTCTGACAGCAACGTTTCTGATTGGCCCGTGGGGGTAAAGCCCGCCCACATTTTAGTAATGTGGTCATGACGCAGCAAATCTGGATCAGCTCCGTTGTTCCCCGTTTTTAGAGATGTGGGTACGGAGGAGAAGAGAGAGGGGTTTGTTTCTGACACTTGGAGAGTCTCCTGACACACCGGGGACACACCGGGGACACATGGTGATGTAGAGAAGACATCAGAAAGTGAGTTTTGCATGATAGGAGACCTTTAAAGGATGAGGTGTGTGTAAGTCAGCAGGTGTGTGTGTGTGTGTGTGTGTGTGTGTGTGTGTGTGTGTACCTGCAGTTGGCTGGAGCAGCGTCCCGGCGGCTCGGGGGGGATTCTGATGGCGTCGGGGGACATGTTCCTCACTTTCTCCGAGAAAAGAGCTGATGGAGAGACACATACAAACGTGAGGAGTTGTTGTTGTACAAATACAATACAAATCAGTATTTTAAAAAGTAGGGTATGCACGATACGGCACGATATTTGGATTTGTTTTTACAGGAACTGTCATCTGTTTTTCATCGTCCTCTGTTTCTCAAATCTTAAAGCACATTGTATACGTTACTGACATGTTTTAATGGCATGTCTTTACATGCGTATATGTTTTCACTTCAGAGACTTGCCCCTTGAGCATGCCTTTACATGCAGAGAGAGGATTACCTGAGAAAACACTGATAGTAGAAACAGAGGAACATTAGGGAGGTACAATATCTGCAATATGGAAACATGTTTGCATGATTTTCAAATGCAATGTCAGGATTTTTAAAGCTGTTTTAAGCCCAATGTCTTATTTTGTATTTTAAATAAGGGATTTTTTTTTAGATCAATTGACATTTCAACTGGTTTATGTGCAGCTGGTTTATAGGAGTGTGTGTGTTGAAAGCAGGGAGGGGCTGCTGGGGCGTGTGAGGAGGACGAGGGAGGAGGTGAGGAGGTGAGAAGGGAGGATCCTCACCTCCTCCCTTCGACCCAGCCCTTGTTTTGCTGCTTCACTTTCTCTGTCTGCGGGCCAGGAATACTCCAGTGACACTAAACATCCAAATCAGAGCCATCAATCACTGTGTGTGTGTATAAGGGGGGTGTGTGTGTGTGTGTGTGTGTGTGTGTGTACGAACTTGACGGGACATGAGCAGATGCTTTTCTGAAGCGTTGTCTTTTAGGTCAACGGGATTTTTTGTGTTTTGTCATAAATATTGTTACAGTTTGAGCTAAATGCTAGCCCAAATAAGGGCACCATTAATCCTACCTTTTAGTGTTTTTACTTCAACCTGAAACAGGTTTTGAAACCGTGGGGGAAACAGGCATTTCACAGACTGTGCCCATTTATAATATGGCCAAATAACAGTGTAACGTGTGGGTTTAATAAAGGTGTAACATGGAGTAACAGGGTATAATAAGAGTGGTATAATAAGAGTGTAACAGGGTATAATAAGAGTGTAACATGGTATAATAAGAGTGGTATAATAAGAGTGTAACAGGGTATAATAAGAGTGTAACAGGGTATAATAAGAGTGTAACAGGGTATAATAAGAGTGTAACAGGGTATAATAAGAGTGTAACATGGTATAATAAGAGTGTAACAGGGTATAATAAGAGTGTAACAGGGTATAATAAGAGTGTAACATGGTATAATAAGAGTGTAACAGGGTATAATAAGAGTGTAACAGGGTATAATAAGAGTGTAACAGGGTATAATAAGAGTGTAACATGGTATAATAAGAGTGTAAAAGGGTATAATAAGAGTGTAACAGGGTATAATAAGAGTGTAACATGGTATAATAAGAGTGTAACAGGGTATAATAAGAGTGTAACAGGGTATAATAAGAGTGTAACATGGTATAATAAGAGTGTAACAGGGTATAATAAGAGTGTAACAGGGTATAATAAGAGTGTAACAGGGTATAATAAGAGTGTAACAGGGTATAATAAGAGTGTAACATGGAGTGATACAGGTGTTATAACAGTAATGTAAAAAATATCAATCAATTCCATTTCCAAAAGCTTGGAAATGGTGTCTTTTGCGGATAAAGGTTAATAAAGCTGGCAGCGCTGAGCAAGGTAACAGCATATTTACGCTTTAACCGGAAGTACCAACACAAAAGAGGTCAATGTGGAAGCACCACAACGCAGGCGAAGAATATGGCGACACACTCTTTACACACACTCTCTCTTTACACACACACTCTCTCTTTACAGTGTGGACCACAGAGAAGCTCCGTGACCTCCTTTATTCTGGAAAGTTAAGACCCCTCCATCAAATGAGTAGCAGGGCGTCGCCTTTGCCGACTAGACACACTAACCAACGCCTCGCATGTGTGTGTGTGTGTGTGTATGTGTGTGTGTGTGCAGGGTCACACAGATTTCTGACAGCCAACAATGGATTAAGATAAATGGCTCCTTGCATGAAACTAGTTTGAACAGCTTGTATGTAACAACAATCTGAACATACTGTAGCCTCCAACCATAAAAAAACCTGACGAGGCAAGTCCACACACACACCTATATTTTCCCCACAATACATTTTTTTTTTAAATGATGATTTCCCCGCAATAAATAGTGCGATATGAAAATACTTAAGACTTTTTATAAGGCTTTATTCTTAGAGTAGTCATTGTATTTTTTAGGACCATGTAATTAAATTTGGAAACCAAATGAGGCCTTATTTTAGATAAATTATAATATCACACACACACACACACACACACACACACACACACACACACACACACACACACACACACACACACACACACACACACACACACACACACACACACACACACACACACACACACACACACACACACACACACACACACACACACACACACACACACACACACACACACACACACACACACACACACACACACACACACACACACACACACACACACACACACACACACACACACACACACCACTTCAGGGGACATTACATTGACTTACATGCATTTCCTGGAGACTTATCCTAACCTTAACCATAACCAACACATGCCTAACCCCACCCCTAACCAAGTCTTCACCCTAAAATTAATGATTCCCCTTATGGGGACCTCCATTTTGTCCCCATAAGGGAGGCGAGTCCCCACATGTGACTCTGTAAACAGAATTAGGTCCCCACAAGTATAGTAATGCTAGGCCACACACACACAGTAAATTACACAGTGTAGCTGCAGCAGGGTTTACATAGGGCTAATCTGATCCTGATCCTGAGGCTTTGTTTGACAAACTGTAATTTAAAAACACACAAAACGAAATCAAGATGCAACTTGTTTGAGAAAATGAGGGGGAAATAAAGGAGACAATTTCCATGGTCTTTTTTTTGGGGGGGGGGTTCCACTCCATAAGCCCTTTTTTTTGTTATGCTTGGGGAGAAAATGACAAAGTACTGTTATTGATAACGTGTTAATAAACACATACATGAAGGAGACTTGGGAAAACTAACGGTACGTCTACACGGCAGCGCCGCGTGCTTCAACGGAGACGCTCATTCACTCTGAATGGGGTGACGTCAGGCTTTGCCGAACTGCATTGTGGGTCCGTTGCTCCCTTTGAAAATTGAGAAAAGTTCAACTTTTCAAGCGTCGACAGAAGAGTCAGCCAATCAAATCATATGCCAGTACAAGCTCTAGCCAATCAAACAGCGTGCTTTTGTGTCCGGGAGGGAGATTCATGTGATTGGTTGTTGGTCGCACGGCAGACAAGCCCACCGGCAAGCTTCAACGCGACGCTGCCGTGTGGACGCACCGTAAAGAGACAAAAAAAGGAAGTGTGAAAAACCCTAAAATATCCCTTAATTATAATTCAGAGGAATATCCTCATAAATCCTGTCAGGAAACTGAGACCGGGTTATATTCTGCTACCCAGAACAAATACCATCTGTCTGAAGAACGGACACTCTGTGCCTCTTCTCTGGACAGTGTGTGTGTGTGTGTGTGTGTGTGTGTGTGTGTGTGTGTGTGTGTGTGTGTGTGTGTCCTTCAGTGCATGGACAAAGAGTCTGCAGACACACTGACATTCACACACATTCTCACACACACATTCTCACACACACACACACACACACACACAGGCTGTGAGTCACACTGCAGACGGCTTTTAAAAAAATGTTTCTCTAAATGCATTTCCCTTCATACGCAACTTTTTAAAATATAAATCTACTCGCTGCCGTCCACTGCTGCAACAACTACTCAAATAATATATGAATGAATAATAGCACAAAATGATAATAATAATAATACATGGGATTTGTATAGTGCTTTTCCTAATGCTCAAAGACGTATATACCTGACATGACCTGTGTGTCACGATTAAAGCCCAGGGTGGACACATATTCAAGTCTTTCTTCGTTGTTTTGCGGAAACAGTCGCAAAAGCATTAATTAAATTGTTTTATAACCGGTATCAGTAGGTAGTTATCTCGGGTTCATTTTAATACATGTATAACAATTAAATCCAGCTAAATGTGTTTATTCTGTTGGTATCTACATGGAGTAGTGAGAGTGACACTAGGAGCCTCGAATCATCTGATGCTATGATATCATGTTTCATTCGGAGACTTGGAACCGTGTTTTTCATGAGCATCATTTTAATTATAATAATCAGTGTTGCTTCTGAGAGACACATTATGTGTGTCCTGTTGCCTTTTGTCACTTTTTAAACTTGTGTACCATAAAAGATCAACATGTGTCCCCTCTTCTTCATGTCTCTTCTACATCAACATGTGTCCCCTCTTCTTCATGTCTCTTCTACATCAACATGTGTCCCCTCTTCTTCACGTCTCTTCTACATCAACATGTGTCCCCTCTTCTCCATGTCTCTTCTACATCAACATGTGTCCCCTCTTCTCCATGTCTCTTCTACATCAACATGTGTCCTCTCTTCTTCATGTCTCTTCTAAATCAACATGTGTCCCCTCTTCTCCATGTCTCTTCTACATCAACATGTGTCCTCTCTTCTTCATGTCTCTTCTACATCAACATGTGTCCCCTCTTCTTCATGTCTCTTCTACATCAACATGTGTCCCCTCTTCTCCATGTCTCTTCTACATCAACATGTGTCCCCTCTTCTCCATGTCTCTTCTACATCAACATGTGTCCCCTCTTCTCCATGTCTCTTCTACATCAACATGTGTCCCCTCTTCTCCATGTCTCTTCTACATCAACATGTGTCTCCTCTTCTTCATGTCTCTTCTACATCAACATGTGTCCTCTCTTCTTCATGTCTCTTCTACATCAACATGTGTCCTCTCTTCTTCATGTATTTTCTACATCAACATGTGTCTCCTCTTCTTCATGTCTCTTCTACATCAACATGTGTCCTCTCTTCTTCATGTCTCTTCTACATCAACATGTGTCCCCTCTTCTTCATGTATTTTCTACATCAACATGTGTCCCCTCTTCTTCATGTCTCTTCTACATCAACATGTGTCCCCTCTTCTTCATGACTCTTCTACATCAACATGTGTCCCCTCTTCGTCATGTCTCTTCTACATCAACATGTGTCCCCTCTTCTTCATGTCTCTTCTACATCAACATGTGTCCCCTCTTCTTCATGTCTCTTCTACATCAACATGTGTCCCCTCTTCTTCATGTCTCTTCTCCATCAACATGTGTCCCCTCTTCTTCATGTCTCTTCTACATCAACATGTGTCCCCTCTTCTTCATCAACATGTGTCCCCTCTTCTTCATGTCTCTTCTCCATCAACATGTGTCCCCTCTTCTTCATGTCTCTTCTACATCAACATGTGTCCCCTCTTCTTCATGTCTCTTCTACATCAACATGTGTCCCCTCTTCTTCATGTCTCTTCAACATGTGTCCCCTCTGTGTAAAGAGAGAGTCTCTTTGTATCTTCTATCGTTAATCAAGCCGCTCCCTGCATCACTCACTTCCTGTCTGATGGTCTCTAACACACCTTCACCTGCCGGCCGTTACTCACAGCCGGCTCTCTGGGTCATAGCCAGAAACAAAAGAGGCTTTTATAACTCACTGTGAATCATTTCTTCACCGCACCAACGCCCGGCTGACACAATGAAGAGTACAAGTCTGATTGTTACGCAGCGTCCGACTTGATATTTGCTTCAGTGTTGCCCCTAGGTTTACTGCCTTGGCAGGGTGCTGCTCGGGTACCCCCCCAACGGGGGAGCAGAGAGAGGAGCTGTGGATTATTGTAATTGATATCGTACAGTAACAAAGTATTTGTACATTAAAAATACAGTACAGTGTTACACCGTACTGTATTACTTTTATTCAAACTGTATTCCCTTCTTATCATGTAGCCTACACTTCTTCCTTTCATTGATACATTTCAATCACCTGACTACAGCATATACCTGCTGCTGCTTCTCTCTGCCTCATCCTCTCCTGCTGGAGGCAGCTGCACCTCATCTGATCTCTGATATGAAAGCAATCGTGTTATGATCATATTGAGCTATTGGTGTGAGTCTAACATTAAACAAGCAGTCTGCTTGTCATACATTGCTGACGATACATTTTAAGAGGCTGCCGCTAAAGGCCGGTAGCATCAAGCTAGCAAATCCTGCATTAGCCTCACATCAACAGGTGTAGACAGAACATCCAATTATCCTGAGCTGATTTACTGAATAAACCAACTCACATCTCCTGTCTCTTGTTTCACTCATTAGACTATTCTTCTGCTGACGCTTCATTGTTGTTTTCTGTCAAATTCAATACTGTTGTTCACCATCTGAGAGCTATTTCTAGAATGCGCACGCTACGTTCGATATCGCGTTCGCGCGCGTCCACCTGGGCAGGCTGTGTGTCCTTCTCCTCCGTGACGATAACGGCTTGAGGTTAAAAAATAATAATAAACGAATTTGAAACTGGGGGGGGCACAAGCGGGCAGACAGCAGCGCCCCGCCAAGACAATGGTAGGGGAAACACTGCTTTATTATGTGTGTGTGTGTGTGTGTGTGTGTGTGTGCTCACCAACGAGCTCATTGGGGTCCTTTTTTTCCAATTCTGAGATCTGTAAAAACACAAATAGAGAAAAACAGGACACTTTAAAGAAGTGTCTCTCCCGCAGCGAAGCCAGTATGAGAAAAATAAAGACCTTTCTGAACATAAAGAACATTTATTAGATTAATAAATACGATTATTATTTTAAAAAGACATGTTACTGCAAAATAAGGCTTTTTTGGTTAGATTTTATTCATTTGCATTATCACTTTTAAGACGTTTTGATTCTCAGCCTTTTAAAAGACGTGTTTTTGTGGGTCACAGGTTTTAGGCAGTCTCCAGTGAGCTCTGCAGGAGGAAGAGGAGGAGGAGGAGGAGGAGGAGGAGGAAGAGGAGGAGGATGAGGAGGAGGAGGAAGAGGAGGAGGAGGAGGAGTCTTTGAAATATTTCTCCTGTTGTGCCAAAACACAGAGGAACAGAGCCGGTATTCACTGGGTAATGTCGTCACCTAGCAAGTGCTCGGAAACATCAAAGAAATGCCCAGAAAGGTGGTTAAATTAGGAGGAGGAGGAGGAGGGAGAAAGAGAAGCCTGGCTGTGATCCAGAAACAGAAACAAATGGCACCTGCTGTTTGAGAAAGAGCCAATAAAACACTCCTCAGTTCATTGATCCACATCTGACGCTCCGCTCACTTTAAGACGCCCTCCAGAGCAAGTCAGAGGTCACATGAGGATAACTAACTGCAGCGCTGGAGCTCGCAGGGTGAGAACACAGATCAGGGTGTCTGCAGGAACCCTGAGGTCAGATGTAAGACCTGCCAAGACCTTTTTTAAGACCCTTTCCAGACCTCATCGCCACTTGGAGTTTTAACCGGTTACCTTGGCGACACACTTTACCTCACATTGACTATATACAGTATTGATTGTCCTTCCTCCTGATCTTCCAACCATTTGGACGCAGACTTGCATTTCCCCATAACGATGCTGTTTAACAACCGGCGTAAACGGACCTTCGCACGCTATCAAGCAGTGAGCGTGCGATGTCCTGTTCAGATGACGTCAAATCCAACGGGATGCCATAAATAAACTACACAGAATCACACTACACACCTACGCCATGATTACATTCAGGCAGACTGTAGAACACCTCTTTGGACCATTTATATACTTATTGAAAACAATCTACAAAATGTAACACCTTGGAAAATGCCCTTTAATACTTTTTAAGACCCCGCGGACCCCCTGAGAAGGGTTTAGACGCTTAGTGAAGCTTTGCAGAGCTGTAGCCACATCTCAGGAGGCACAAGGTTAGCAAAACGCAAAAAATAGCTTTTAGTAATAACTTTGACATTTTGAATTTATAGAGAAAGATGATTCATAAAACCCTGTAGCCTCTCTAAAGACATTTGAATACAAATGAAGGACTTTTTTGTTAGATTGTTGACTTTAAGCACCATTTAAGGTACATTTGAATACAAATTAATCCTTTTTTGATAGATTTTAAACATGTTAGTATAATTAAAAAACATTTGAATACAAATGAAGCTTTTTTGTCACCTTGATGAATTGCAGTATGATTTAAAAGACATGTAAATACAAACAAATGCCTTTTCTCTTGGACTTATAATTTAAGCAGAATGTGCCGCGGAGAATTGCATGCTCTTGCAAAAATGCCTCGCTTGAAGATTTTTTTTATTAAAAACGAGAATAAACGATGCCAGAATGACAATATCCCTTAATTATTGGGAGTCATATCAAATTTGAAATACCAGACAAAGCCACTGCAAACAAACCCGCTCTCTTATCATCAGGTTAATGACTCACTCTCACCTCACTGACCTGTAACAGGAAGCTCTAAGACACACACAGGGTGGGGTTAATGTGGTGTGCAGGTGGTCTGATTGTTTTTATTTCAGGGTAATCGAGTTAAATAAAGCCACAGCACCATCTAGTGATCATGCTTTTTCATTGCATGTGAACACAGTGAGAGTTTAAAGGGGCCCTCTCCTGCAGTGTGTTCTATGGGTGTTACGCCTGCCGCGATAAGCAATTAATTGACTTATCGTACGAGAAATAAAAATGAACTTGGTCGTTCTGACCTCGATAAATTGCCGTTTACATGCGTGTTTGTTTACATAAGGAGGTGACCAGCATTTTAGCCAGGCACGCTGTGGCTGCCGGCCACTCTACTGGCAGGAGAGAACTCTTTAAAGTAGAGACACTACATACTGATATACACCTGAACATCAGCAGGAGAGGACTCTTTAAAGTAGAGACACTACATACTGATATACACCTGAACATCAGCAGGAGAGAACTCTTTAAAGTAGAGACACTACATACTGATATACACCTGAACATCAGCAGGAGAGGACTCTTTAAAGTAGAGACACTACATACTGATATACACCTGAACATCAGCAGGAGAGGACTCTTTAAAGTAGAGACACTACATACTGATATACACCTGAACATCAGCAGGAGAGGACTCTTTAAAGTAGAGACACTACATACTGATATACACCTGAACATCAGCAGGAGAGGACTCTTTAAAGTAGAGACACTACATACTGATATACACCTGAACATCAGCAGGAGAGGACTCTTTAAAGTAGAGAAACTACATACTGATATACACCTGAACATCAGCCGGAGAGGACTCTTTAAAGTAGAGACACTACATACTGATATACACCTGAACATCAGCAGGAGAGGACTCTTTAAAGTAGAGAAACTACATACTGATATACACCTGAACATCAGCCGGAGAGGACTCTTTAAAGTAGAGACACTACATACTGATATACACCTGAACATCAGCAGGAGAGGACTCTTTAAAGTAGAGAAACTACATACTGATATACACCTGAACATCAGCAGGAGAGGACTCTTTAAAGTAGAGACACTACATACTGATATACACCTGAACATCAGCAGGAGAGGACTCTTTAAAGTAGAGACACTACATACTGATATGAATGTGAAAATGAAAGTAATATGTCGTGTTTAAATACCTCGACTTCATCTGCCTCCCTCGCCTCGTCAGATTCTTCAATATCCTATAAAAACAGAAATGCAGAAGAGATGAACACTACGAGAATTAAATGGAGAATCTGCAAAAGTCACAGTATGGACAATATCAAAGTTGTGAATTAATGGTTGTATACTTTTTATGGATCAGTTTAAAAAAAAAAAAAAAACTATGTCCAAACTACTTTTTCTCAACAGTTCCCCAGATAGATGAATATGGATGTAGATCAAATTACATCCGATTCAACCTAAATGTTAGTTTGATTGAATCATTTAGAGTAATTATTTGCATAAAAACACACAATGCAATGGATACGAATTATAACATTGTATTCAAAGTTTTGCTACGGTTGAATAATACAAATAAAATAATAAAAGAAATCCAGAACTCACGATACTGAGCGAGTTGCTCTCTCGGCTTTCTTCATCTCCCGACACTTTGTACTCAGCGTCTTCAGTTCGGTTCAGGTCGTCGTCTCCATAGCTGTAAACCAGACCGCCGACTCGCCCCCCTGCTGAGACACAGGAGGATTGTGGGAAAGATAAGATAAGACCGGGTTCCTGCAGGTTTCACCAACTCAAATGTAAGACTTTTTAACCTGTTAAGTCCCATAGTCCCCGCGGCAGCGAAGGCGAAACCAGACAACACACAACTTCACTTCACGGAGCCAAAACGGCAAAAACGTCTTACCTTTGCTGTTTTCTGATCAAAAGCTGTGTTCAATGGTCGGCCTGTCTCGATAATCAATAAATTGACTTATCGTACGATAAATAAAAATTGACTCGATAACTTTTCTGAGCTCGATAAATTGCCGTTTACATGCGTGTTTGTTTAGATAAGGATGTGACCAGCATTTTAGCCAGGTGCGCTGTGAGGGCTCACACACAGCCCATGACACAGCCAGGGCAGGACACACAGGGCAGCAGCCAAATTAATAATATAGAGACAAGCAGGAGACAACGTGTGACTTACTCGAGGGGAATTCGAAGTTAAATGGAAGTGGTTGCAAAACCTAACTCCACATTTCCGGTGTGGGAATATTTTGGATTTAAGCCAAATCAACGAGGCGAACTTACGGACTTGAATGAGTCGGGCGGTGTGTCGCATTTGTTTTACAAAGGTACATTTTTTGTCCAGTACTTTTGCCACACGAAGAACAGCATGAAGGGAAAGAGCATGGCAGACAGCTGGCTTTGAAATATGTGTCAACATACGTCTAACCAGTTTTGACACCAGTATCTTTTAGATGGATGGATAGATTATTGATTTTGGCTGTGAGGGAGTGTGTCGTCTTTCAATCAGTAGGTTGTTGGTTTGATTCCAGTCCGTGCCGTTAACATGGCGATGTGTCCTTGGGCAAGTTACTGAACCCTGATGTGTGTGTGTGTGTGTGTGTGTTGCTCTGCATGAAGGAGGTGTGACTCGGTCAATGACTCGTTACTCGTAGTATGTACAGAGCTTTGAGGGGTCAATAACACCTGGTAAAGCTCTATTAAGTACAGTCCATTTACCATTTTGAAGCCAAATTGGGAAATATGTTTTGGTACAGCAGCAGTGTGTTTCAGGCGTTAAATTGTGTTAGCTGTAAGTTGGCCCTTTATGGTGTTTGTCAGATAGTTCACATATTTCAACTTGCATACAAGTTCCTTTTTAGTTCTGCTATACTTTGTTTTAACATGCTGCTGTAATGAAAACAAACTCAATTAAGGATCAATAAAGTATAGCTATCTTATCTTATTGAAAATGTGGAATGAAATAGAAACTAAACTTAAAATAATAACTTGAAACAGCAAATGCCTACAGTAGAAAACACAAAGAAGACACAATATGGGGACCCTCTCATGACATCCAACTATAGGCCCATCAGTATCTTACCCATAGTATCCAAGGTATTTGAGAAATTGATTGCCAAACAAATCATCAATCATCTCAACAACAGCTCCTTTCCACTGCATCCAATGCAATTTGGATTCAGGGCTAATCACTCAACAGAAACAGCGACATGCTTCTTCGTGGAGAAAGTCAAGGCATCAATGGACAGGGGTGGGGTTGTGGGGGCCGTGTTCCTTGACTTACGGAAAGCTTTTGACACTGTTAATCACAACATCTTATTGCAAAAAATACTCAACTTACATTTTTCTATAGAATTCACCAACCTCTTTAATTTGTATCTTTCATCCCGCTCCCAATGTGTTCAAATTGAGAACCATTAAGTCTAGTGTTTGTCAACTGGAGTACCGCAGGGCTCTGTATTGGGCCCAATCCTGTTTAGTATGTACATAAATGATCTGCCTTCTGTGTGTGGAGAATGTGATGTATTAATGTATGCTGATTAGGGGTGGGCGATATGACGATATATATCGTCGTGACGATATTAGGTCTCCACGATATGCTTTTTCAGAGATATCGTATCTATCGTGATAAAAAAAAAAAAAAAAATGGAAATAAAAACTATAAAAACAATAAACTAACTAACTTTAAAATAGGCATTTTCCACCGAGAATAAAACGAAGTTCGGCCATGTTTTTTTTTTCTGCAGGGAGAAATTTGAAGATCACATGACATTGGAATGAATGGTGAAAAAAAACGGGGTTTGTCAAACAGAGCACATGGTGTAGTCCAAACGATAGCTGGGGATTCTGGGTAGTGTAGTGTCTTCTGCCATCCTTTACTCCGAAAAAATATTTGTTTCTCCGAATCGAAGGGGAAAAATACAAAAGCATGGCACACAATTTAAACCAATCAATGTTGTGTAATTAACAAGGATAATCTGGTGTTTTTTAGCCGATGAGTAGAGCAGATATCACTGTGAAATCAATCGACAATAAGGGGAATACTTACTTCCGGGTGTACAATTCTCCGTTATCCAATGAGAATGAACGCTCACATTGCCTTTAAGGGCAGCCGACACAAACGAATGCCGTGCTTCCATGAGCGTCAAATCCCGCCACAGATGGGAATACATTGCAATCAGTTGAAAGCTATTTGCGTCCCTTTATGAAGCTGAAGGAGCCTAGGAGCGTCACAACTGCACGCCACGGACACTGACCAAACGTCGCTCCTGGACGATTATGGAGTGAGAGTGTGTTGCTCACTCAAACAACTCGGACTGAACTACCAACACGGAAGCAGAGGTGCGCTGACATTGTGAAATCGATCGGGCTTGATATATGGTGAAATTAAAATCAGTAGGTGAGGCTGGGGGAGCGGGAGGGGAAGAGGCTCTCCGTGCGCGGCGCAGGGGGCTATGACAGCGGACACTATGACACTTTATTTATTGTCTTGTTTGATTCTGTTGGCTTATATTTTATTTTATCAATAAGGTATTTATATAGTTTTTCCCCTTCAGTTATGCTAAAGTCTTTTATTGCACTTCAAGTCTAAAGTTTACATTTTAATTGTTTGGCACTGACTTTTCCTCATTGATGTTTTACTTAGTTATGTTTTACCCTCCTTTTCATGTTTATTGATGTTCACTGCTAGTGCTACCTCAGAAAGTTCATTTGTATACTGAGAAACTGCCTTGAAGCCATATCAAAATGTTGAATTGTTCATTCAGGGATTCATTTCAGAAATGAAACCAGCTTGAAATGCTATGTTGGTCTGTTACTCCTTTTTGTTTTAGTTTCTGTTACCTTGTAGGTGCTTGTTCTGTTAAGTAACTTCAAAAATAACCATAATAACCGACATGAAAAAATATCGTGATATATATCGTCTATCGTGATACTGCTTGAAAAATATCGTGATAATATATTTTTCAATATCGCCCACCCCTAATGCTGATGACACAGTTGTTTTTACTCATGGCAAAACCGCAGAAGAGGCTGCTATCAAGGTCACTGATGTGTTGGAGAATATTACATCCTGGCTTAACAATAATTGTTTGCAACCAAATATCTCAAAGACAGTGTGTATGTTCTTCTCCAAGGGCCAAAGCATTATAACAGAACAAGATGTTTTCTTTTCTGGAATGAGACTTCAGGTTGTCTCGGAGTACTTAGGAGTACATATTGACACAAACCTCAATTTCAAAACCCATATCAAAAAGGTCTGCAATAAAGTAAAGTTCAATCAGTCAAATTACAGATACATTAGAAACTTCCCATCATCTGCAGCAGCTAAGCTATACCTTCACTCAATGGTCCTCTCCCACATCTACTACTGTCTGATCAGCTGGTCTAATGCACTCTACAGCTCTAAGGCCACTGGAATCACTGTATAAACAAGCACTCAGAACACGAGACAAAAAGCCATTCCGGTATCATCATTGTCACATTGTTAAAAAGCAGGGCTCGACATTAACGACTGCCCGATGGCCCGGGGCCATCTAGTACTTAGCTCGGGCAATGAAGCCTCACCTGCTGGTTGCCCGATCGGGCAATGAAGCCTCACCTGCTGGTTGCCCGATCGGGCAATGAAGCCTCACCTGCTGGTTGCCCGATCGGGCAATGAAGCCTCACCTGCTGGTTGCCCGATCGGGCAATGAAGCCTCACCTGCTGGTTGCCCGATCGGGCAATGAAGCCTCACCTGCTGGTTGCCCGATCGGGCAATGAAGCCTCACCTGCTGGTTGCCCGATCGGGCAATCTATTATGCCAGTATCATGCAGCTCGCGGATCCAGTAATGAGTGACCCCACAGTAAAACTAAACATATCTATAACTAGTTACGGTAGTTTGAGAGGTAATTAAAATAGCTACGTGTGTTTTGTCCGCTCACCGCTGCAGGTGATCATGCAGAGCTGCGTGTCCACTCGTCAGCAGCAGCTGATCTCTCTCTCTCATCAGATTAGACTTCACTCGCGTTTATGTCCATATCGATCAGATCCAGCTGGTTCTAGCTGATGATAGGACTACCTGCTTATTAAAAGACACCTAAACAATAAGTGTCGCTATGCAACTGGGTGAGGCCGCAGAGTATAGCGCAGCATTATGCATTTGTTTACATGCCCACCGGAACCCAGAGGCATTACCAACAGATCAACGCACAATCAACCCATCCAGGACATCTTTCTCCACATTAACGGCCCGTCCACACAGCGGCGTGCGTTGAAGCTTCCAACGCTTCTGCCCATTCACTTTGAATGGGGTGACGTCACTTTTTGCCGAACTGCATTGTGGGAAGCGACGCGGAGCTTTGCTGGGGTTGCTCACTTCAAAAGTTGAGCAATGTTCAACTTTTGAAGCCTCGGCAGAAGCGTCAGCCAATCGAATCATATGCCAGTACAAGCTCTAGCCAATCAAACCGCTGCTTGTGTGTCAGGGGCGGGAGATTCATGTGATTGGTTGTTGGTCGAGTTTCAGACACGCCCGCCGGCAAGCGTCAACGCACGCCGCTGTGTGGACGGGCCGTGAGTGTTAGACATTAGAATGGACTCTTCTTGTCTGTCACATACTCTTCTTGCGGTATTGCGCTAAAGGGAAATTATTTTGACCGAAGAGATTTAGATTTGCCGGCTAACGGGAACTCTGACGTCGCCATTATGTGTGCTGCTCGGGTCTGCTCGGCTCCTCTCGACTGCTGCTCGGTCAGCTTCTGGATGAGGAGGCATTCGTTCGACCAACTTACAGTAGATAACATTACAAACATTTTTAATAGGGGCCATAATAGTGTAAATAATGTTTGTTTTGGAAATTATAACTGAATGTAATGTTTTCTACTTTTTTTCCATCTGATGAAGGCATTTGCCTTCATCAGATGGAAAGTGTCTTCTTATGCAGGGCATGCAAGCGAGCAAACAAGAACAAACAAACAAGTGAAATGAAGAATAAAATTGAAATTGTACAATATAATATTGTGGTGGTTCATCTTATAATTCAGTCTAGAGAACCAGACAGCATCTAAGACCTGCACACATCTAAATGTTCTAGGGTGAGGCCCCCCAAACCCTTCGTGCCTCATTTCGTCCGAGCGCATTTTTCAGGGCAATCTCTATTGGGCTCAGGGCCATCTGTAAATTAGCTTAGATGGCCCACCTCCCAAAATCCTTAATGTCAGGCACTGAAAAGTATAATCTGTTCAACTGGGAAAATCTCATAGTTTACAAAAACATCTGCTTAGTTTATAAGATCACTCGTGGGTTGGCTCCTCCTCCTCTGGCTGGCTCCTCCTCCTCTGGCTGCATCAGCCTAAAGTCCACCTCAACCAGGGCTACTAGGAACAGCGCATTCAGCCAGGCTGTCTTTCATTCCACGCATCCCATCAATGGAATTCAATACCACAACCAATAAGAGAATCCTCATCCTACTACACATTCAAGCACAGTATTAAAAAGTGGCTCATTGAAAACCAACAGTGTCAGCACTGATGTGTGGGTGTATGAGTGTGTATTGTAAATGTTTTATTTATTCATTTATTATCATGACTTGCTCTTATCTGTATTCAGTGATGTCATCTATTGTAAATATGTACAATGGTATAACAATGTTGTGGTATTTTAATTATTGCTTTTAGGATGTCTATCACCATCTGGCAAAGGGACTATCGATGAAAACTAGCCTTTTGGCTCATTCGAGTACTTTTACATGTTTTTAATATGTTGATTAATGTACACTGTCCCTTGTTTTAAATAAATCAATTCAATATAAAATATTCTGGAATAATGAAGGTATTCTATAAAAACCAAAATACAGCAGAAACAGATATTTAGACTTTTACTACAAGAGAAGAGACATGTAAACATAGGATAGTTTATAAGTTACACATGTGAAAGGAGGCTGTGGTGCACATTGTAAGGTGAGTTTTTTAAACGCTGTAGCAGCAGCCTTGAAGCTACATTGAAGATGTTGGTATCAAATGAAGGTAGAAAACATAGCCCCAATTACAGGAAAAGTCATGTCTTGCAAAAAACTATTTAAATATCTCTCTGAAATGTAGTTATATCATTAAACGTTGTAGCTTCGTGTGTTTCTTTTACGTCTCCTGGAAACTAACGTTAGCCAAGTTAGCATGAAGCTAACATTAGCTCCACATGAAAATACGATATTAGGGGTTTTTTCAGCCACTTTTTAATAAAACAAACAAACTATAAACATAAAGAGTGTTACCGGGCTCCTCTGGTTCTGGTTCTGGGTCAGAGTCCGGCTCTGAATCGTCTCCATAGTCCGCCAGAGAGGAGAGCAAAACACTCTTCTTACCGCTCGCTGCCATTACTGTGGGCGATTGTGCGTCAACGTGCCGTTAGCGGCGTAATGACGTCAGTGTAGGACGTAAGACCAGCGTGCACCTGGGAGATGAAGTTCTTGTGGTCTTCTTCTTCTTCCAGTTTTGGTTTAAAGAACGTTTGAGGTGCATCACCGCCACACTATGCTGGAGAAAAAGCAATGGCCATGAAGAAAGAAAATCCTGTATTTCTTGAAAACTCAAATGAAGCTTTGTATTGATCCTCACCAAGACTTTATAGGTTATTAATAATAATAATAATATATAATAATACATTTATTTTGGGGGGGCGCCTTTCATAACACCCAAGAACACCTTACAGGGTTACAGATTTACAAGTATTTTTTTATTGAGATTGATCAAACTCTACCCACATTGTCTCTTACGTTTTTCTCTCTGTGTCTTGTATATTTGGCAAAGCATGTTTGGCCTCTGGTAGAAAACCACACAACACAGGCTGTTGCTATAGAGACCTTTTTTGGGTAATTGTATTAAAAACATAGATTGTTTGTAGATGTCCCACTCATTTTTGACAATATCTCAACACCGTAATATCACTGCTGCATCTCATTTGATTGCCATGGATGTGTACTTATCTGTCTATGTTTTGTATTATATTACTAATGTGTGCCTTTAATCTCTATATATAATAATATATTAATTTAGTTAGCGCTTTTGCAGGTGCTCAAAGACGCTTTACAGATATAGTGAAAAGAAAAGAACAACAAATACATATATATATATAGTTAAAGTAAAAAAAATGCAGTTTTTGTGAGTGTTTTGAAGGTGGTGAGGTCAGTGCAGTGTCTGATGGGTTGGGGGAGTGAGTTCCAGAGGGAGGGGGCAGCGACGGAGAAGGCTCTGTCCCCCCAGGTCCGGTGCTGCGGGTGGGGATGGATAGGAGTAGGTATATCTATCTCTAAAATTGTAAATCCTGTTTGTGTTGTTGCACATTTCCTCTCCACATTACCTCTTTTAAATCAGCACAGCCCTCCACTTTAAATACAGTATATAGTATTTGTCATATACATATTATTAATTTGTTATAATAGTCTATATCCTATTTTTATTTCATTTGTTTCACTACTTATTCTTCTTTCTGTGTCTTTGAATGCACCACGGATACCAACGCAAATTGCTCGTATTTGTAAACTTGGTAATAAAACCGATTCTGATGCTGATATATTTAATAACTTAGCATAGTCTTTATTATTGCATTATTTACCTGCTTTTTACCATTCTTACTGTAACGCTGTATATTACCCCGCTCATGTGGGACTAATAAAGGAATTCTGATTCTGATTCGGATCCAATAAGGACATTACTTCTCCCAGATCATCTGATATCAAATCAAATCAAAGTTTATTTAAAGAGCCCAATATCACAAAACACGTTTGTCTCAGTGGCTTTTTCAGATGACTAAACATAGATTACAGTGAAAAAGATCATTAAAAAGACAAGAAATACAAATAAAATAGAAACAAGAAGACAGTAAATATACAATAAAAACAATAAAGGAACATAAATGTAGGAATCAGGAGGACACATATAACCAGCTCTAACTATATAGATATATTTAAAAAGGAAGGTCTTCATCACGCTCCCTGATAACAATACAACTATCTATTGGTTGCTCGTAACATATATGTGTGTTGTGTATAATTGGGTAGATCATTTGTTTATATATAATTTGTAAGTCAATACTATTTTTGTTTATCAATTTGATACTGCTTACGTTTGTACAGTATCATAATTCTCTTGTTTAATTTCATTATTATTTTGTATTGTTTTAAACGTGTTAAATAAATCAAATCAAAATCAAAAGGTAGAATGATCTAGATCACCCCATCCCTCTTCCTCTTCCTCTTCCTCTGGTTCTGGTTCTGGTTGCAGCAGCATCCAAACAGCAGAGCGAAGACGGTCAGACCCAGAAACCCGAGCACAAAGACTCCGATCACCACAGCGCCGCCCAGAGCCCAGGGTTCTTCCTGCAGCCGGGCCAGAACCCAGCCCACCTCCAGGGGCCCGGGGGGGTCCGGATCCACACTGCAGGGGCACAGACACATGCTCAGAGGCAGAACATGGACATTAAACTCAATCACATGGAGAGTTTTTGTTTTTTTAAGTATGTTAAAACAATACAAATTACACAATGAATACAAAATCAATTTCTGGTATATTGCAGATATTTTTATTTTCAAAGCAATTGGTCACATGCTGTTTATACTCACTGATAAACACATTTCTTTACAACTTATGTAGCCTATGCACCATACAGCGAAGCTAATTCCTTGTTGGCCTATATCTTCTTGTCAGTAAACCTGATTTTGAGTTCTTGTTATTTCAAATGTATATATATTTTAACCTTTGAAGTTATTTAGTCATCGGACTTCTGGATCTTAAGTTATCAGAGAAACAAGCTTGGAAAGTTTTAGCGTTCAGCCAGCAGCCATTCTGCCCAGGGTCCCCCAGAGAAATACACATTTTAAACGCGAAACGGCTTTATTTAGAGTTTCTCATGGTTGTAATCAGTGTGTCCGGATATTTTGGATAGAGGAGATATCTTTGGATATTTCGGCTGCCTGTGAAAAATTCCTGAATGTCTGGATTTTAAGTTATTATATATGACGTTGCTCTTATCTGGAAACCACAACACCAAATGTCCGACCAAAAAACGTGTATATTTATAAAGTGAAACTGCTTTATTTAGTGTTTTCACCCGTTTTACTTCTGGGTCAGTTTGTTTTGGGGAATGTATTACCTCCATGGATAATTCGGCTCTAACTAAAAACCTTTTAAAGGGCTGGTTTTTAAGTTATCAGAGAAACAAGCTGTGATAACGTTGCTCGGCAAACACACCGCCCACTGTCCATCGCTTAAAGACTGATAATTTGACACTTTTTTATTCCGTTTTTTTACCGGTTTTTCTCACGGTATCCGTTTGTTTTGGAGAGGAGAATACCTCTGTGAATAATTCGGCTCTTAATAGAAACCTTCTGAACATCTAGATATTATGTTATCAGGGAAACAACAAGCTGAGAAAAGTTAGCTTTCATCTGACCGTCACACCACCCAGTGTCCACCGAGAAAAAGCAGATTTTTTACGCCAATCTGCTTTGTTCAGTGTTTCTATCTATTTTAATCAGTGTGTTAGTTTGTTTTCAAGATGATGAAACCTCTGTAGATAATTCGGCTCTGATAAACATATCCTGAACCATGAACACTAAAGTAATTCAAACAGAAGGTGCCTGCTTCGCCCCCAGTCCTACTTCATATCCTGAAGCCCCCCTGTGGCAGCAAATAGCACAGTTTACAGTATACTTGTGGTAATCTGCAATGTATATAGCCTATTTGACATAATAAGTCATATGTGAGTGGTCCTGTAGACAGAAGAGGAATATTAGGTAGGTAGATATAAACTGAGAGACAATAGGTATTAAAAATGAAAAATAGGAACAAGTTTATTGAAATGAGTTCCCACCCAGACTGGGTTTAAGGGATATATTATGGAAAAACCAAAGAATAGTATAGAAATGTGTTTATTATAGGTAGGAATATCATCAAATTGTGCACCCAGAATCCATGTAAACTGCCATTACCAGTTTAATTATAGCTATTTCTTTTATATTTAAAGGCTGAATACAAAATACATGTTTCCTTAATGACGCTTTAAAGCTCCAACCAAACAGCCACATTATATTTTGATGATAAACGACTGTAAATCCTTTATAAATCCAACACTTATTGTGGCCTTGTTTACACTCACTCACCTCCCCATGTTGTCTGGATGGTCCTCTCCGGTTCACTGACTCCTGACACTGAAATAATAATCTGTGTGACGACAGATAGCTTCTGCTGCTGAATTACTTTAACAAAGCCCTCAGATAAACACTGACAGTTTGTCCACAGACGAGGTATTCTGCTTCCAGGTGACACTTCCAGTCGCTCTGTGTGGGCGAAGTCAAATGGACTTTTCCTGGTTAATGTTTAGTGAAAGTGTTCACTGGTGCAGGCAAAGGAGAGATGTACTGATAAGGAATGCATACAGTAGTGCAGGGTGTGACCAATGATCAATTTAAAGGACTCTTAAAGCCCATTTTCTCTCAAATTAAAGGACCAGAAACCTTATATTTTGAGGCGTGCAATAAAAGGGACCTATTATGCTGATGTTCAGGTGTATATCAGTATGTAGTGTCTCTACTTTAAAGAGTCCTCTCCTGCTGATGTTCAGGTGTATATCAGTATGTAGTGTCTCTACTTTAAAGAGTCCTCTCCTGATGATGTTCAGGTGTATGTCAGTATGTAGTGTCTCTACTTTAAAGAGTCCTCTCCTGCTGATGTTCAGGTGTATATCAGTATGTAGTGTCTCTACTTTAAAGAGTCCTCTCCTGCTGATGTTCAGGTGTATATCAGTATGTAGTGTTTCTACTTTAAAGAGTCCTCTCCTGCTGATGTTCAGGTGTATATCAGTATGTAGTGTCTCTACTTTAAAGAGTCCTCTCCTGCTGATGTTCAGGTGTATATCAGTATGTAGTGTCTCTACTTTAAAGAGTCCTCTCCTGCTGATGTTCAGGTGTATATCAGTATGTAGTGTCTCTACTTTAAAGAGTCCTCTCCTGCTGATGTTCAGGTGTATATCAGTATGTAGTGTCTCTACTTTAAAGAGTCCTCTCCTGCTGATGTTCAGGTGTATATCAGTATGTAGTGTCTCTACTTTAAAGAGTCCTCTCCTGCTGATGTTCAGGTGTATATCAGTATGTAGTGTCTCTACTTTAAAGAGTCCTCTCCTGCTGATGTTCAGGTGTATATCAGTATGTAGTGTCTCTACTTTAAAGAGTCCTCTCCTGCTGATGTTCAGGTGTATATCAGTATGTAGTGTCTCTACTTTAAAGAGTCCTCTCCTGCTGATGTTCAGGTGTATATCAGTATGTAGTGTCTCTACTTTAAAGAGTCCTCTCCTGCTGATGTTCAGGTGTATATCAGTATGTAGTGTCTCTACTTTAAAGAGTCCTCTCCTGCTGATGTTCAGGTGTATATCAGTATGTAGTGTCTCTCTTTATTGTTCTCATACTGTCTGTGCTGCAGCACCTCTTTTCACCCTCTGTCTGAAACCAGAGCCCAGTCTGCTCTGATTGGTTAGCTGATCGACTCTGTTGTGATTGGTCAATCGCTTAGAGATGTCCCGCCCCTTAGCCTATCACGTACAATGTGTTGGAGCGATAGCCAATAGGAGCGCGAGTGTTCCAAAGTGATGATGGAAGTAAACAAAGGAGACCAATATATCAAACAATATATATTTTAAGCACTTTTAATGAACCATATATTCATATGTTTATTCTGACTCAGGGACAGATCTTGATTTTCAAGGATTATAACATCTTTATATTCTATCATGTGTACAAAAACAAGTCAGTAAAACATTTGTTTTGTTTTAAAATATATATATATTCAACATTTATGACATTTCAGTTGCATCCAAAAATGCAAAATTGCTTTACCTCGGTATAAAAACAAAAAAACAAGAATACATGTGTCACTGTTGTATGTCAATAAAAAGCTCCTGCTATTTAAAAGTTATCTTCATTGGACCAGCAGGGGGCGCTCTGTCTTATTTACACTGGCATTTTTATGCTAATACACAAGTTGCCATGTTGTTATTCACATTCCCCTGCATATCAACAGGATACCAGAGCAGCTCGTTTGCAATAATGGGGTTCAATGTGACATTTAAACACAATTGAGCTTTCTTACTCATCACTCTCTCCACTGTGAGGAGGCGACACACAGAGTCTTTGTCCTGTGGTTCATTCCCCCTGATTTCAATGGATCCCAGTGACATCCTTCTTTGTGTCTAATGTCTCCATCTTTCCCTCTCTTCTGTGTGTGTGTGTGTGTGTGTGTGTGTGTGTGTGTGTGTGTGTGTGTGTGTGTGTGTGTGTGTGTGTGTGTGTGTGTGTGTGTGTGTGTGTGTGTGTGTGTGTGTGTGTGTGTGTGTGTGTGTGTGTGTGTGTGTGTGAGTGTGTGTGTGTGTGTCAGTGTCAGTGGGTTCTGTCTTCACATGGGCTGAACTCTGGTGGTTTGGTATTTTTGTTTCCCGCAGCAACAGCAGTGGATGCAGGACAACAGGATCAGGAAGAGGAACGTGGCTGAAAGGAGAAGCACATGAACATCAGCAGGAGAGAACTCTTTAAAGTAGAGACACTACATACTGATATACATCTGAACATCAGCAGGAGAGGACTCTTTAAAGTAGAGACATTACATACTGATATACATCTGAACATCAGCAGGAGAGGACTCTTTAAAGTAGAGACACTACATACTGATATACACCTGAACATCAGCAGGAGAGGACTCTTTAAAGTAGAGACACTACATACTGATATACACCTGAACATCAGCAGGAGAGGACTCTTTAAAGTAGAGACACTACATACTGATATACACCTGAACATCAGCAGGAGAGGACTCTTTAAAGTAGAGACACTACAGTACATACTGATATACACCTGAACATCAGCAGGAGAGAACTCTTTAAAGTAGAGACACTACATACTGATATACACCTGAACACCAGCAGGAGAGGACTCTTTAAAGTAGAGACACTACATACTGATATACATCTGAACATCAGCAGGAGAGGACTCTTTAAAGTAGAGACATTACATACTGATATACATCTGAACATCAGCAGGAGAGGACTCTTTAAAGTAGAGACACTACATACTGATATACACCTGAACATCAGCAGGAGAGGACTCTTTAAAGTAGAGACATTACATACTGATATACATCTGAACATCAGCAGGAGAGGACTCTTTAAAGTAGAGACACTACATACTGATATACACCTGAACATCAGCAGGAGAGGACTCTTTAAAGTAGAGACATTACATACTGATATACACCTGAACATCAGCAGGAGAGGACTCTTTAAAGTAGAGACACTACAGTACATACTGATATACACCTGAACATCAGCAGGAGAGAACTCTTTAAAGTAGAGACACTACATACTGATATACACCTGAACACCAGCAGGAGAGGACTCTTTAAAGTAGAGACACTACATACTGATATACACCTGAACATCAGCAGGAGAGGACTCTTTAAAGTAGAGACACTACATACTGATATACACCTGAACATCAGCAGGAGAGGACTCTTTAAAGTAGAGACACTACATACTGATATACACCTGAACATCAGCAGGAGAGGACTCTTTAAAGTAGAGACACTACATACTGATATACACCTGAACACCAGCAGGAGAGGACTCTTTAAAGTAGAGACACTACATACTGATATACACCTGAACATCAGCAGGAGAGGACTCTTTAAAGTAGAGACACTACATACTGATATACACCTGAACATCAGCAGGAGAGGACTCTTTAAAGTAGAGACACTACATACTGATATACACCTGAACATCAGCAGGAGAGGACTCTTTAAAGTAGAGACACTACACACTGATATACATCTGCAGGAGAGGACTCTTTAAAGTAGAGACACTACATACTGATATACACCTGAACATCAGCAGGAGAGGACTCTTTAAAGTAGAGACATTACATACTGATATACATCTGAACATCAGCAGGAGAGGACTCTTTAAAGTAGAGACACTACATACTGATATACACCTGAACATCAGCAGGAGAGGACTCTTTAAAGTAGAGACACTACATACTGATATACACCTGAACATCAGCAGGAGAGAACTCTTTAAAGTAGAGACACTACATACTGATATACACCTGAATATCAGCAGGAGAGGACTCTTTAAAGTAGAGACACTACATACTGATATACACCTGAACATCAGCAGGAGAGGACTCTTTAAAGTAGAGACACTACATACTGATATACACCTGAACATCAGCAGGAGAGGACTCTTTAAAGTAGAAACACTACATACTGATATACACCTGAACATCAGCAGGAGAGGACTCTTTAAAGTAGAGACACTACATACTGATATACACCTGAACACCAGCAGGAGAGGACTCTTTAAAGTAGAGACACTACATACTGATATACACCTGAACATCAGCAGGAGAGGACTCTTTAAAGTAGAGACACTACATACTGATATACACCTGAACATCAGCAGGAGAGGACTCTTTAAAGTAGAGACACTACACACTGATATACATCTGAACATCAGCAGGAGAGGACTCTTTAAAGTAGAGACACTACATACTGATATACACCTGAACATCAGCAGGAGAGGACTCTTTAAAGTAGAGACACTACATACTGATATACACCTGAACATCAGCAGGAGAGGACTCTTTAAAGTAGAGACACTACATACTGATATACACCTGAACATCAGCTCAATGAAACATAAGAAGTGAAAACTCACCCACGAACAGCATGAGCACGGAGAAAGCTCCCAGCTCCAGAGGACTGGACTGAGGGAGGTTCTGCAGTTTAATCCACACCTTGTGAAGAATATCCATCATTTCCTCTTTCACCTCCATGATGAGAACACACACTCCTCACAGAGAGACTCAGCTTCACCTGAGAGGAAGGAGAGGGCAGTGAACACACACTCCTCACAGAGAGACCCAGCTTCACCTGAGAGGAAGGAGAGGGCAGTGAACACACACTCCTCACAGAGAGAACCCCAGCTTCACCTGAGAGGAACGAGAGGGCAGTGAACACACACTCCTCACAGAGAGACTGAGCTTCACCTGAGAGGAAGGAGAGGGCAGTGAACACACACTCCTCACAGAGAGACTCAGCTTCACCTGAGAGGAAGGAGAGGGCAGTGAACACACACTCCTCACAGAGAGACTCAGCTTCACCTGAGAGGAACGAGAGGGCAGTGAACACACACTCCTCACAGAGAGACTGAGCTTCACCTGAGAGGAAGGAGAGGGCAGTGAATCCAGACTGAATGTTATTTTCATCCTCAGCTGCTCCACCCTGCAGTTAGACTCCTCCACCCTGTAATCACCCTCTGAGCATGAGCCCTAAATACTGTCTGTACTCACTTATTACCAGAGTAGGAAGCAACTAAGTACATTTACTCAAGTACTGCACTTAAGTTCTATTTTGAGGTACTTATACTCCTATTCCACTACAATTCAGAGGTAAATGCTGTGCTTTTACTGTAACAGAGTATTCCTACACTCTGCTACTTCTACTTTTACTCAAGTACAAGATCTGAGTACTTCTACTTTTACTCAAGTACAAGATCTGAGTACTTCTACTTTTACTCAGGTACAAGATCTGAGTACTTCTACTTTTACTCAGGTACAAGATCTGAGTACTTCTACTTTTACTCAAGTACAAGATCTGAGTACTTCTACTTTTAATCAAGTACAAGACCTGAGTACTTCTACTTTTACTCAAGTACAAGATCTGAGTACTTCTACTTTTACTCAAATACAAGATCTGAGTACTTCTACTTTTACTCAAGTACAAGATCTGAGTACTTCTACTTTTACTCAAGTACAAGACTTGAGTACTTCTACTTTTACTCAAGTACAAGACCTGAGTACTTCTACTTTTACTCAAGTACAAGACCTGAGTACTTCTACTTTTACTCAAGTACAAGATCTGAGTACTTCTACTTTAACTCAAGAACAAGACCTGAGTACTTCTACTTTTACTCAAGTACAAGATCTGACAAGAGTATCATTGTGTGTAAGTGTGTGTGTGTGTGTGTGTCTGTGTGTGTGTGTGTGTGTGTCTGTGTGTGTGTGTGTGTGTGTGTCTGTGTCTGTGTGTGTGTGTGTGTGTGTGTGTGTGTGTGTGTGTGTGTGTGTGTGTGTGTGTGTGTGTGTGTGTGTGTGTGTGTGTGTGTGCTCCCAGCCTGGTTACATGTGTACCTCACACTCAGGAGACAGTGTGTTCAGTTTAATTATAAACTGGCAGACTATATCAGGCTGGCATTTCAACATAGAGCCTGTCATCATAGAGCAGCAGTATAGTGTGTGTGACAGCAGTGTGTGTGGCAGCAGTGTGTGTGTGGCAGCAGTATGTGTGGCAGTGTGTGTGTGGCAGCAGTGTGTGTGGCAGCAGTGTGTGTGGCAGTAGTGTGTGTGACAGCAGTGTGTGTGTGGCAGCAGTGTGTGTGGCAGTAGTGTGTGTGGCAGCAGTGTGTGTGGCAGTAGTGTGTGTGGCAGCAGTGTGTGTGGCAGCAGTGTGTGTGGCAGTAGTGTGTGTGACAGCAGTGTGTGTGTGGCAGCGATGTGTGTGGCAGCAGTGTGTGTGGCAGTAGAGTGTGTGTGACAGCAGTGTGTGTGGCAGTAGTGTGTGTGGCAGTAGTGTGTGTGGCAGCAGTGTGTGTGGCAGCAGTGTGTGTGGCAGTAGTGTGTGTGACAGCAGTGTGTGTGTGGCAGCAGTGTGTGTGGCAGTAGTGTGTGTGGCAGCAGTGTGTGTGACAGCAGTGTGTGTGACAGCAGTGTGTGTGGCAGCAGTGTGTGTGATAGCAGTGTGTGTGGCAGCAGTGTGTGTGGCAGTAGTGTGTGTGACAGCAGTGTGTGTGGCAGTAGTGTGTGTGACAGCAGTGTGTGTGGCAGTAGTGTGTGTGGCAGTAGTATGTGCGGCAGCAGTGTGTGTGATAGCAGTGTGTGTGGCAGCAGTGTGTGTGGCAGCAGTGTGTGTGATAGCAGTGTGTGTGGCAGCAGTGTGTGTGGCAGCAGTGTGTGTGGCAGTAGTGTGTGTGACAGCAGTGTGTGTGGCAGCAGTGTGTGTGATAGCAGTGTGTGTGGCAGCAGTGTGTGTGGCAGCAGTGTGTGTGGCAGTAGTGTGTGTGACAGCAGTGTGTGTGGCAGTAGTGTGTGTGATAGCAGTAGTGTGTGGCAGTAGTGTGTGTGATAGCAGTGTGTGTGATAGCAGTAGTGTGTGGCAGTAGTGTGTGTGACAGCAGTGTGTGTGGCAGCAGTGTGTGTGATAGCAGTGTGTGTGGCAGTAGTGTGTGTGACAGCAGTGTGTGTGTGACAGCAGTGTGTGTGGCAGCAGTATGTGTGACAGCAGTGTGTGTGATAGCAGTGTGTGTGGCAGCAGTGTGTGTGATAGCAGTGTGTGTGATAGCAGTGTGTGTGACAGCAGTGTGTGTGGCAGCAGTGTGTGTGGCAGTAGTGTGTGTGATAGCAGTGTGTGACAGCAGTGTGTGTGGCAGCAGTGTGTGTGGCAGTGTGTGTGGCAGCAGTGTGTGTGGCAGCAGTGTGTGTGTGGCAGTAGTGTGTGGCAGTAGTGTGTGTGGTTCTTGTGGTTCTGTCTGTCTCAATGTTCTGATTTAAAGTCTGCAGCTCTGACAGGAAGAACCACATTTCCTATGTAGTGCAGAAAAACCTCATTGCAGAAAGTGCTTTGAATGTCATGCACTTTAAAATCCCATTACACTGCAACTCAGAGGCAAATGTTGTACTTTTAACTCCACTTAACTCCATTTATTTAATAACTTTGCCCAGATGAATTGTACAAAATGTGAAACATGAAACGGGCCATTCTGCGTACCTTTATTGATTTTAAATGCAGGACTTTTAAGTGTTTCTACAGTGTGGTTTTGCCACTGTTACTTCTCCCAACACTGGTGCATTCACCCGTGTGTTTTCCTTTGGTCGCTCGAACATGTTTGGTCTCCAGCTGACAGATCTGAAGCGCCTGTCAGAGATAAAGTCTGCAGAACGTCGGACCTCATCTCTTTGTCACCAGCTTTACTACAGAGAGCTACAGAAACACTTTAGACCGACTTCTGGCTGTTCGTCTGTGTTCAATGTGCGTGCAAAACAACGTCTGACTCTTAAAGTGAAAAACAGACTTACCTCTGCAGTAAGAGCGTCACTGTTTCCACACTTATTCTCCCCCTCTCCTCATTCACCTAATCAGCACGCTCATCTGGAGCTCTTGTAAAAGGTAATCTGAGTCCTTTCTGCAGATCAGCAGCCGATTCTCTCTCCGTGGATCTGCTCCTCCTGCAGAGTGAGTTCACTTTCTCCCTCTCTCCTCCCCCGTGTCTGTACACTCATTCACTGTCCCCTCTCTCTCTCTCTCTCTCTCTCTCTCTCTCTCTCTCTCTCTCTCTCTCTCTCTCTCTCTCTCGCTAAAGACCAGCTGTGCCATGCAGGGCCTCTTTTTTTGTCTTCAGTCGCTGTGGAGACAGCCTTTTCTTAAAGAAAAAGGAGACTGGGGGTGCCCCCATCTGTCCGCCAGCACTTACACTCTCCAGTATAGCTATATTATTGGAGAGTGGTCTCTGTTCTTTTAACATTAAAACATTGATAATGTGATGAAAATGTTATCCAAATCAAATCAAGTTTTATTTATAAAGCACATTTATAAACGATGTTTGGTGGAGCCAAAGTGCTGTACATATAATAAAAATAGCCTACAGTAGAGACACTTTACAGCAGATACAACAGCACAGATTGTTCAGAATATCAGTGTGAGAAAAACGACACCCAGACGTGCAATAGATGCCGTGTGTAAATCTAAGAGATAATACATTTTACAGCATATAGACCGAATGTTAGGAAATGCATGTGTCTGTAATAAGAAGATGAATCCACGAGGATGTCAGCTACAATCCTGTGGAAGCCATCAGGGAAGCAGCATGACGAGACCCAAGGCAGGACCGCAGAGACAGGTTCAGCCACGACCCGAAGTCCACCACTTAATCCAGAACTCAGGATAGAGGATCCAGGACACAGGACTACAGCAAGAGGATCAGCCTCGACTCCGGATCCCGGCGTAGAGATAGACACAAAACAAGAACAAATGTATCTGGGTTAATCGGAACAAGAGAATACACAGACACAGACAGAGACACAGACACAGACACAGACAGAGAGACGGAAGAACAAGCACTCCCTTAGAATAGGTTGAGGGCAAAGGGTAGCAAGTGAGAGAGTAAGAAACATAGGTGGAGAGGCACACTCAGGGAACAAGGTCCCCACTGGAGCCTTAGTTGGAAATTGATGAGAGATAATAATAATAACAATAACAATAATAATACATTTTATTTCTATAGCGCTTTTCTTGAACCCAAAGACGCTTTACATTTGGGAGGGAGGGTAGACAAACAAAACAAAAACAAAAACAAAGCCAAAAAGAAACAAAGAAACAAAACAAAACAGAAAAGCAGTCAGGAGGAAGTTGGTTGAGAGGGATAGATAGATAGATAGATAGATAGATAGATAGATAGATAGATAGATAGATAGATAGATAGATAGATAGATAGATAGGGATAGATAGATAGATAGATAGATAGATAGATAGATAGATAGATAGATAGATAGATAGATAGATAGATAGATAGGGATAGATAGATAGATAGATAGATAGATAGATAGATAGATAGATAGATAGATAGATAGATAGATAGGGATAGATAGGGATAGATAGGGAGGTACGCTGTGTCTACGAATCGTAACACTCCCCGGCCTGTCTAAGCCACTCTGCAAACCGTTTCCCTCAAATAAAACCTCGAGAGGTTAGAGAGGGAAAAGGTATTGGGTAAAAGTTATTCTTGATAAGAGAAGCCTAGAAGGCCAGAGAGAAAAAGTGTGTTTTAAGCGTAGATTTAAAACCCCCAGGGTCTGGGCCGACCTCACATGGAGGGGCAGAGTGTTCCAGAGCCTGGGGCCAGCTGCTGCAAAAGCTTGATGCCCTCAGGTTTTGTCTTGGGCACTATCAGCAGCAGCTGATCAGCCGACCTTAAGGCTCTGCCTGGGGTGTAGCGATGGAGGAGTTTGGCTATATAGGCCGGAGCCAGCCCATTTAGGGCTTTAAAAACAAATAAAAGGAGTTTAAAATCTATTCTGAACCGAACTGGAAGCCAGTGCAGTGAAGCCAGAATTGGGGTGATGTGGTCACGCTTTTTGTGGCCAGTGAGAAGACGTGCAGCTGTATTCTGAACTAGCTGGAGGCGTCTAATTGAGGCCTGGTCCATACCCACATACAGAGCATTGCAGTAATCCAGTCTCGAGGTAACAAAGGCGTTAATAACCCTTTCTAGGTCTTTAAAAGATAAAAACCACTTGGTCTTGGCCAATAGTGGTATTTTGGAAAAGCAGGTTTTGACTACAGTGCTGACCTGCTTATCAAATTTAAAGGCGCTGTTGAAGGTCACTCCAAGGTTCATGACAAAGGGGAGAATGTTATTATTGAGGGAGCCCAGAATATCAACTGGGGAGGCTGGAGGTCGGGGTCCAAAAAAGATGACCTCGGTCTTGCTCTCGTTGAGGGTGAGGAAGTTTTGTCTCAGCCAGGATTTATTCTCTGTTAAGCAGTTCATCAACTGCTGTAGTGAGTTGGCATTTTGATTGAGAGGCAGATAGATCTGTACATCATCAGCGTAACAATGGAAGGACATTATATGTTGTGAGAATTGAACCTAGGGGCAGTATGTACAATAGAAAAAGGATGGGGCCCAGAATCGAACCTTGGGGAACCCCACAGGCAAGGCAAGGCAAGGCAAGTTTATTTATATAGCACTTTTCAACACAAGGCAATTCAAAGTGCTTTACAAAAAATGAAAGACATTAAGAAAATGGCATTTAAAATCAGTCATTAAAAAGAAAAGCTAATAAAATAAACATTAAAAGAAAAAATACATGGATAAAAGTTACAGTGATAAAAGTTACAGTGCAGTTTAAGATGTGAATAGTTCAATTAAAAGCAGCGACAAAAAGAAAAGTCTTCTTGCTGGATTTGAAAGTAATCAGAGTTGCAGCGGACCTGCAGGTTTCTGGGAGTTTGTTCCAGATATTTGGAGCATAATAACTGAACGCTGCTTCTCCATGTTTAGTTCTGACTCTGGGGACAGAAAGCTGACCAGTCCCTGAAGACCTGAGAGATCTGGATGGTTCATCATTTAGCAGGAAGTCAGAAATGTATTTTGGGCCTAAACCATTCAGTGCTTTATAAACCAGCAGCAGTATTTAGAAATCTATTCTTTGACACACAGGAAGCCAGTGTAAAGACTTCAGAACAGGAGTGATCCACTTTCTTAGTGTTGGTGAGGACTCGAGCAGCGGCGTTCTGAATCAGCTGCAGCTTTCTAATAGATGTTTTAGTGAGACCTGTAAATACACCATTACAGTAGTCGAGTCTACTGAAGAAGAGTAAGAGGGGCTTTGGCAGAGGAGAAGGCACCTAGCTGCACTGAGAGGCTACGGTCTGTCAGGTAAGACCTGGACCATGCAAGAGCAGAGCCTGTGATGCCTGCGGACTGTTCAAGCCCTGACAACAGGATGCTATGATGCACAGTGTCGAAGGCAGCAGTTAAATCTAACAGCACCAGGACAGCTGGGCTGCCTGAGTCGGCGGAGCAGAACATTAAAAACTCTTAAAAGGGCTGTTTCAGTGCTATGTATAGGTTTGAAGCCAGACTGAAACTTTTCGTGGATGCCATGTGTGGTTAAAAACGACTGCAGCTGGGCGTAGACTACTCGCTCCAGGGCTTTAGATAAAAAGGGTAGCTGGGAGATGGGCCTAAAATGTGCGAGAATGGAGGGATCGAGATTTTTCTTTTTAAGTAGTGGCTTAACCACGGCATGTTTGAAGGCAGCTGGGACACATCCTGAGCTAAGAGAGGTATTTACAAGCAATAAAACACTTGCTCCAACTGATTAAAAAAAAAACATCTCTGAGAAGGCGAGAGGGAATGCTGTCTGAGGTGCAGTTTGTCGGCCGCAGGTGCTTCCGAGAGAGAAGAGAGGGATGCAGGCTCAAAGTGGTCGAGGACAGCAGGGCACAGAAAAGGTGCAGAATCTGGGGTAGCGCTAGTGTGGGCTATAAGAGCAGATACTTTTTCGATATATAATGTAAGAAATGTATCGCAAAATAATAACATTGATAAGTCAAATGAACATCAATCGAATAGTTATGGAGAATAACAAACTCTTGCTCAATGTAGCATAGTAGCATTAGCTTTTAACCACCAGTGATGCGTGTATATTTACACACGGCATCTATTGCACGTCTGTCCGTCCTGGGAGAGGGATCCCTCCTCTGTTGCTCTCCCTGAGGTTTCTCCCATGTTCCCTTTAAACTGTGGGTTTTCTCTGGAAGTTTTTCCTTGTACGATGTGAGGGTCTAAGGACAGAGGGTCTAAGGACAGAGGGTCTGAGGATAGAGGGTCTAAGGACAGAGGGTCTAAGGACAGAGGGTCTAATGATAGAGGGTCTGAGGATAGAGGGTCTAAGGACAGAGGGTCTAAGGACAGAGGGTCTAAGGACAGAGGGTGTCGTATTGTCATACTGATATTCTGTAAAAACTGTGAAGTCCACTGAGACAAATGTAACATTTGTGATATTGGGCTATATAAATAAACATTGATTGATTGATTGATTGATTGATTGATTGATTGATTGATATGAACTTTATTAGCTGCCGCCTCACTTAGATACTGCCTATAACTCGGGGGCCGTGTTTAACATGCCTTTGAACCACAGCTTTCACATTTTAGATATGTGTATATTGTTCTGTTGGTTTTAACAGTCATAGCAGTTGTTGATGGACATGCAATAAGCTAAACAGGGATATAGTAGATCAATATGAACAACAGATTGTCAGTGGTGGAAAGTAACATTTATAGCATATTGAAAATACAAATAAGACCATTTTGAGAACTTCCAGTTAGCTGCTAGAATGCTAACAGCTAACTCCAGATGGAGAAGATGGAGAGACGGTTGACAGTAGATGCATTTGGAAAAGCCTTTCAATGATTGGTTAATACAGGATGCAGATTTAACACACACTAATGTGTTGGTTATGTGTGTTCTTATTCTACGTGTGTGTGTCCAGTCCGGCAGTGGCTCAGTCAGTAGGGGCTTGGATTGGGAGCTGTAGGGTCGCCGGTTCAAGTCCCCGACCAGACCTCACATATGGAGTGTGGACTGCTACTTGGAGAGGTCCCAGTTCACCTCCTGCCCTGCCGTGGCGGCTCTAGACCAATTTGACTGGGCCAGTTACTTTCTGAGGGGGGCACAATAAATGCAGGACGAAAAAGACAAAGACAGAATGAAGTAATTGCGCATAAGAAAACAATGCAATACTGTTATTGGTATTTGTTTCAGTACACATATTTATTTCAGATACTCACCCCTAGTTTCCACCGGGTCCGTCTGCGCCGTGGTTTGGGTCCGACCTCCTCTAGCGTTTTAACCCACTGGGGCGCATTTCAGAAGCGGAGCGTCTTGCCTGCCGGCACGCAGTTTTTGTTGATTTGGGCATATTTCCTGGACAGGCTACTTTGTAGACAAAGTTAATAATAATAATAATAATATACCAGTTATAAACGACATGAATCAAAGACGTGTTGCTGTATTTTAGTGGTAAAAAAATGCATTCATCATCATAATTATTCTATATATATAATGTACACAGTGCCTGTAAACCGGAGGAGAACGCTGGCATTTCTCCTCCGACTTGAAAGACTACGGAGGGATAGGGTCTGCAAATTAGTTTGTGTGTGTGTGTATATATATATATATATATGCTATATATGCTCTGAACGTTCTACTTCCTGCCTGCCCGACATTACCTTACGGCTGCGTCGCGTAAAAAATAGGATTCATCCTAATTTTAGAGGAGCCCGGCGCCGAGAGGCTTCTGAGCCGTAACGCGCCGCGTGTGGTGGAATAGCACCCATTGACTAGAGTGGTGGCGATCTTTGCGAACGCCGCGGCGCAGCCGTAACGCGACGCAGAAGGACCCGGTGGAAACTGGGGGTTATAGTTACAGTTTTTACGCTTTAATGCAGGGGTTAGGAACCTCTTTTAGGATGAGAGCTACTTTCAAAAAATAAAACAAGTCGTGAGCTACTTTTACTCCTCTTTTTGTTGTTTTTTGCAGTGTATATATTTAGCACATTTTAACATTATTATATGCTGACCTTTAACCTTTGTGTGCTGTTTGGGTCCGTGGGACCCGTTTCAGTGTTTACTAAAAGAACATGTATTACATTCAATTATTTTAACCTGCTTTATTTGGGGGGTGGTCCTCACCTCCTCTAGGGTGGACCTCACGTCCTCTAGGGGGGGTCCTCACCTCCTCTAGGGTGGACCTCACCTCCTCTAGGGGGGGTCCTCACCTCCTCTAGGGTGGACCTCACCTCCTCTAGGGGGGGTCCTCACCTCCTCTAGGGTGGCCCTCACCTCCTCTAGGGGGGGTCCTCACCTCCTCTAGGGTGGACCTCACGTCCTCTAGGGGGGGTCCTCACCTCCTCTAGGGTGGACCTCACGTCCTCTAGGGGGGGTCCTCACCTCCTCTAGGGTGGACCTCACCTCCTCTAGGGGGGGTCCTCACCTCCTCTAGGGTGGACCTCACCTCCTCTAGGGGGGGTCCTCACCTCCTCTAGGGTGGCCCTCACCTCCTCTAGGGTGGTCCTCACCTCCTCTAGGGTGGACCTCACCTCCTCTAGGGGGGGTCCTCACCTCCTCTAGGGTGGACCTCACCTCCTCTAGGCGGGTCCTGGAGCATGCTCCCCCGGGAATGTTAAAATGTTGAAGTGAAATGCATCCATCTGGTGCACTTTGAGCACAACATGAATTGATGGACACAGCTCTCAACACTCAGATGAAAGGGAGCTGTATACTTTGCAATAATCCAAACATCTTTAGAATTTGATCACAACCAATAACAAATCATTTAAACTAGTTTATTCTTATCTTATGTTACCTAGTTAGCGTTCTTTCTTTTTATTTATGCATATTTTACTAATCACTCCCCTTTTAAACAGTTTTCTTTTTTTACTGCCCTCTAGTACACATTGGAATGATTTCTTACATTATTTTTTACAACTATATGAAATAGATAAAGGTGTGCTCTCTCTAGCTCTCTCTCTCTCTCTCTCTCTGTGTCTCTCTCTCTCTCTCTCTCTCTCTCTCTAGCTCTCTCTCTCTCTCTCTCTCTCTCTCTCTCTCTCTCTCTCTCTCTCTCTCTCTCTGTCTCACTCGCTCACAGAGGCTGTATGCTCCTCCGTGGCGATGACGGCTTGCGTTAAATATATTTGTAAAGTGGGGGAAACAGGATGTCCCCCGTGTCCCCAGTGGAATTATGCGGAGACCCCTGCTCTAATGGGTCCGACTAGAATGACAAATATTGTTAGTTCCGCCTATTCCGTCAGCCAAGAAATCGCTTAATCATAAACTTTTTTTTTTCAGGGGGGCCACAGGGGGGTCCAAAGTCAGTGTTAGGAGGGGGCACTGGCCCCCCTGCCCCTCCTAGAACCGCCCCTGACCCTTGAGCAAGGCACCAGACACCCCCCTTCCCCCCTCACTCCCATTGCGCCCCGGGCGCTGTGCAACAGCTGCCCACTGCTCCTAGTTCTAGACTCCTGGTGCTAGGATGGGCTAAAAGCAGAGAACACATGTCACTGTGTGCTCTGTGCTCTGCATGTGACATCATTACAGAGGGTTTCATCCCTCCCAATTCTATTGTGTGTGTGACATTGACACAGCAGATGTGTTTTAAGTACCTCTTAGTATTTCATATAAAGATGAGCAGATCAATATTTAATATACATTTATTTGAATTGGTTATTGGATGATGAAAGTGGATACATTTGAAAAATCCATTACTGTGATTGGTTAATAATAATGATAATAATAAAACATGGGATTTATATAGCGCTTTTCCGAATGCAAAACGCTTAATACAGGACGCACATAACACACACACTTTTGTGTTGGTTATGTGCATCTCTTGCTACACGTGTGTGTGTGCAAGATGGTCATGCATTCCCTTTTTTTGTCAATTTGAATCAGTTATTAGTTGTCCAAATGTAAATATGGGGAAAATAGTAAAACCTAACTACCAACGTACACAACACACAGACTCAGTAAGGCTCAGGACTGGGAATCGAACTCTCAATCTTCTAGCTCGGAGGCCACTTCCTCCTCAGTTGGTCTCTGGAAGTGTCCGATGATGTTCAGGGTAGATCTTCAAAATGAATCCCTCATTTCATTGGTGTTTTTTTCACTAGTAGTCACTGAATGCAGGCGAACCGGGAACTCCCGCAAAACCTGAGATACGCCTTTTCACTTACTGGATACAACACTTCTTTGGCCTGATGCCAAGAGGTTCCCTGACCTCTTCGACCAACACCTCTGGTACCTGAGGTGGTGGCGCAGAACTAGCCTCAGTAATAGCCAGCTGGACCCTGTCACTGTGGACCTGGATCTGATTGTTCATCCAAGAGCTCATCATCGTCAGGAAACTCCTCGAAGCGTCCTGGATGTAGTTTTTCATCTCAGCGTGAAACTCAGGAACTGTGACTGTTCCATCATTGATTATCTGCCAGCTGTGGCATGCTGCTCCAAAACCTGTGGCACTCGCAAAGTGATGCCAGGAACAGCTGGAGGTCCCAAACTCAAAGAGGAGGTCAGCAAGAGTCTGTGTGATTTCAGGGATTCGAACAGGGACGGTGTCCTTGAACTTCTGAACCACACAGACCTCTTCCCCCTCCTCTGGATGCTCCCCATCCTCCTTCAGGAGAACATCCCAAACCTTATCTACCACTATCTGTAAAGAACCTCTGCTCAACTGTGCAGCGGTGGCTGGGTAGAACTTTCTCCTTGTCTGTGTTGCCATACAATGAATGGACGCTTTAACATATTCCTTTGCTAAAAACATCATGATGGTGTTTCCTATGCTCTTCTGTTGTTCCATTAGCTCAGTGATTTCTCCAGCTACTTGGCCAGCCTCCAGTGAGCTCTCAAACTTCAAGTCATCAAACTCAGAGTCGAAAAGCTCATAGCTGGTCAACACATTACCGAGGATACAATTCACATCCTCAGATAAAATATTGAGGACTTTAGAAATAGTTGGGCCGATGGCGCCTCGTCTATTTGGCGTTCTTTTGGCAGGTGTCTCCTCACAAACTGGGCCAGACACGGCGGCCGCCACCAAAGTTTCCAACACCTCTGCAACCAAAACCTCTGGGACTTGCGTTGTGATTGGATTGGATTGTGTCGGTGTCTCCTCACAAAATGGACCGGACATAACAGCCGCCACCAAAGTTTCCAACACCTCTGCAACCAAAACCTTTGGGACCTGCGTTGGGATTGTGATTGGATTGGATTGTGTTGGTGTCTCCTCACAAACTGGGCCAGACACGGCGGCCCCCACCAAAGTTTCCAACTCCTCTGCAACCAAAACCTTTGGGACCTGCGTTGGGATTGTGATTGGATTGGATTGTGTTGGTGGCGCATTACGAGCCTTAATAACTGCTAGCTGGACCCTCTCACTGTGGACCTGGATCTGATGGTTCATCCACCAGCTCATCTCCTTCAGGAAACTCTCCGAAACCCTCCGGATGTCCTGTTTTATTCCTTTCTGATATTCTATGATGGTTTCATCACACATCTTCGATCTGACACCTTCTGATGACATCCAGGTAGCATTCACAAAATGTTGCCAGATACTGCTGGCAATCACAAACTCAAAGAGGAGGTCAACAAGAGTGTGTGTGATTTCAGGGATTCGAACAGGGACGGTGTCCTTGAACTTCTGAACCACACAGACCTCTTCCCCCTCCTCTGGTTCCCCCCCATCCTGCTTCAGGAGAACATCCCAAACCTCATCTACCACTATCTGTAATGAACGTCTGCTCTTCTCAACAGCGCCCACTTGATAATGCATTCTACTTGTCTGTTTCACCATACAATGAATGGACGCTTTAACATACTCCTTGGCTAAAAACGTCCTGATGGTGTTTCCTATGCTCCTGTGTTCATTCATTAGCTCAGTGATTTCTCCAGCTACTTGGCCAGCCTCTAGTGAGCTCTCAAACTTCAAGTCTTCAAACTCAGAGTCGAAAAGCTCATAGCTGGTCAAAACATTACCGAGGATACAATTCACATCCTCAGATAAAATATTGAGGACTTTAGAAATAGTTGGGCCGATGGCGCCTCGTCTTTTTGGCGTTCTTTTGGCAGGTGTCTCCTCACAAACTGGGCCAGACACGGCGGCCGCCACCAAAGTTTCCAACACCTCTGCAACCAAAACCTCTGGGACCTGCGTTGTGATTGGATTGGATTGTGTCGGTGTCTCCTCACAAAATGGACCGGAAATAACAGCCGCCACCAAAGTTTCCAACACCTCTGCAACCAAAACCTTTGGGACCTGCGTTGGGATTGTGATTGGATTGGATTGTGTTGGTGTCTCCTCACAAACTGGGCCAGACACGGCGGCCCCCACCAAAGTTTCCAACTCCTCTGCAACCAAAACTTTTGGGACCTGCGTTGGGATTGTGATTGGATTGGATTGTGTTGGTGTCTCCTCACAAACTGGGCCAGACACGGCGGCCGCCACCAAAGTTTCCAACACCTCTGCAACCAAAACCTCTGGGACTTGCGTTGTGATTGGATTGGATTGTGTCGGTGTCTCCTCACAAAATGGACCGGACATAACAGCCGCCACCAAAGTTTCCAACACCTCTGCTACCAAAACTTTTGGGACCTGCGTTGGGATTGTGATTGGATTGGATTGTGTTGGTGTCTCCTCACAAACTGGGCCAGACACGGCGGCCCCCACCAAAGTTTCCAACTCCTCTGCAACCAAAACCTTTGGGACCTGCGTTGGGATTGTGATTGGATTGGATTGTGTTGGTGGCGCATTACGAGCCTTAATAACTGCTAGCTGGACCCTCTCACTGTGGACCTGGATCTGATGGTTCATCCACCAGCTCATCTCCTTCAGGAAACTCTCCGAAACCCTCCGGATGTCCTGTTTTATTCCTTTCTGATATTCTATGACGGTTTCATCACACATCTTCGATCTGACACCTTCTGATGACATCCAGGTAGCATTCACAAAATGTTGCCAGATACTGCTGGCAATCACAAACTCAAAGAGGAGGTCAACAAGAGTCTGTGTGATTTCAGGGATTCGAACAGGGACGGTGTCCTTGAACTTCTGAACCACACAGACCTCTTCCCCCTCCTCTGGTTCCCCCCCATCCTGCTTCATGAGAACATCCCAAACCTCATCTACCACTATCTGTAATGAACGTCTGCTCTTCTCAACAGCGCCCACTTGATAATGCATTCTACTTGTCTGTTTCACCATACAATGAATGGACGCTTTAACATACTCCTTGGCTAAAAACGTCCTGATGGTGTTTCCTATGCTCCTGTGTTCATTCATTAGCTCAGTGATTTCTGCAGCTACTTGTTTAACCTCTAGTGAGCTCTCAAACTTCAAGTCTTCAAACTCAGAGTCGGAAAGGTCATAGAAGGATAAAACATTACAGAGGATATAATTCACATCCTCAGATAAAATATTGAGGACCTCGACAATTGTTGGGCCGATGGCCAAAGGTTCCCTCACCTCTCCTGGCACAGAACTATCCTTCATTAAAGCTAGCTGGACCCTGTCACTGTGGACCTGGATCAGATGGTTCATCCAAGAGCTTGTTATCATCTGGAAACTCCCCGATTCTCTCTCGATGTATTTTCTCATCCCAGGGTGAATCAAACGAACTGGGACTGTTTCATTAAAGAACATATTAAATCTACCATTGGCCCAAAAGAAACTGGGGCCCCTCGAAAACTGATGCCAGGAAGTGAGGGAATTCACAAACTCATAGAGGAGGTCGACAATAGTGTGTGTGATTTTAAGGATTCGAGCAGGGACGGTGTCCTTGAACTTCTGAACCACACAGACCTCTTCCCCCTCCTCTGGATGCTCCCCATCCTCCTTCAGGAGAACATCCCAAACCTTATCTACCACTATGTCTAAAGAACCTCTGCTCAACTGTGCAGCTTCAGGATAATACCTTCTCCTTGTCTGTGTCGCCAGACGATGAATGGACGCTTTGACATATGTCTTTGATAAACACGTCATGATGGAGTTTTGTATGCTCTGGTTTTGAGCCATTAGCCGAATGATCTCTCCCGCTACTTGTTCAATCTCCAGTGAGCTCTCAAACTGCAGGTCCTCTAACTCAGAGTCGGAAAGGTCCCCCAAACCGGGTCCGCTAATAGATTTCACCTCCTGAGTTATAACGTTGAGGACCTCAGAAATAGCTGGGACCCACGATGAGACACTCCCCTGGTTCATGGTGATAGTATTCATTTCCATTATTATATTTAGCGAATAATCTGGTGGATTATTAATAAATATCTTGCAGGTTGTGGGTGAACTGCTGAGAGTCTAAACCGCTGTGTTAGTGTGAACTGTAACACTGAACTCTCTCTGAGAATCCTCCAGCCTGCCTGTTCTCAACTTCAAAGCACCAAAGCAGTCCCAATGACTTCAGAGTTCCATAAGCCCCGCCCACACATGACGTCAGAGATCAAAGACCATTCCATAAGCCCCGCCCACATATGACGCCATAATTCAAATGAAAGACCGTTCTATAAGCCCCGCCCACACATGACGTCAGCGGCTGGAACGTCAGCAGCTATGTTGCTAGGCAACAGCTGTGTACTTTGAATTTCTTTTTCTTAACTTTTTATTTTAATTCTCACATTTTTGGGACATTTGGTAAAAATCTAAGTGCTACACAACAATAATCGGTTGGCCACTTGAATGAGAGAAACCTTTTTATAGCAAAAACTACAATAAATAGATACTTTAAAAAAAAAAAACAGAACTCTTTAGTCTTCACTTTTCATGAACTAATTATTTATCTCCTATCTGGAACATCTTTATTATATATTTAAAACATGAATAGACATATTAATGAATTAAAAAATGTGCTGTCTCGGGCCTCTTGGTGCTTTTTTCTGTTTAAACTCAAACAACATTATATAACTGAAACCCTTCACTAAGATCTCATTCATTCTTTTTTTTTGTAACACTTTATTTTTGAAAGTTTTCATTACAAAGAAAAATCACACAGAATGTCGTTGAGCAGTCAAATACATTCTGTGGATGCAACAGTGCACATTTAAAGCAGACTGCCAAAAAGCAGATCAAATACCCCCCACCCTTCCCCCAGCATGGAAGAAAAATAAATACATTTAAAAAACGAGATAAATGTACACGTTCTCACAATTGACACAAAAACTAAATAAATAAAAACATACAAAGCAAACGACAAACAAAAAGACAAAATATATACAAAACGTACAATATTGCTTTAGAAATGGTAGCCCAGATTCAGCAACACTCAAATCTGTACACAATCTTCTTTAAAGAGTTAAGTCCAGCTTGCACTTCTCTACGTGTGTGATCAATGGCTGCCAGGCCTTAACATCTATCAGTAGATCAGAGTGGACCGGATTTTCTCCAGATGCAAAAACTGCAACAGGTCTCTAATCCAGTGAGTATGGTGGGTGGTGATTCATCCTTCCATTTAAGAAGAATTAGTCGTGGAGCTATCAACGATGCAAAAGCAATGGCATTTAATTTATATTTTGGAAGTTGAGCTTCTCGAGCAACAACTCCAAACAATGCTGTCAGCGGAGACTGATTGAGAGGAATTTCAAACACTTCTGAGAGAGTTGTAAAGACATCTTCCCAGTACTTGCAAAGTCCAAAAAGTGTGAATAAGATTACTTGATTCTTGCACCTAGCACACATGGGGCTCACATTAGAGTAAAACTTGGTTAATTTCGCTTTAGTATAGTGTCGACGATGAATAATTGTAAACTGTAGGAGTCCATGCCGTGCGCAGATAGAGGAGGAGTGAACTTTGTTTAGAATTGAATCCCATGTGTCCTCATCCAATTGTAATTGTAAGTCCTCTTCCCATTGGCCTTTAATTATAGATAAGGAGCGGCAGTCAAGTTGAGAAATGTTCTTGTATATTTGAGCAACCACACCCCTCGCGAGTGGGTTAACATCCAAAATATGGTCTAATATTGTTTTATCTGGCAGATAAGGGAAATTAACTAGATTAGTTCGAGCAAAGTTTCTAACCTGCAAATATCTAAAAAATGGGTTGTTAGTCAGGTTATATTTCAGTTTCAGCTGGGAAAAAACGTACCATCAATATACATCTCCAAAAGATTGAATACCTTTTGTCTTCCAAATTTTAAAAGCAAGGTCCTGCAGTGATGGGGGAAAATAATGATTTTGATCAATAGGTGCTGAAAGGGGCATTAATACAAGTCAAAATGTTTTCCTAAACTGTACCCAGATCCGATAAGGGAATGTCCAAGTGTTGGGTTATTTGTATATGCAGAGAGATCCACAGTTGTGGGGCATGTCAAGAGAGCAGGTAGTGAAGATTGTTTACAGAATGAGGCTTCAGCAGCCAATCAGGGTGGTTGTTGTTTGTCTAACGGCATTTTCCATTAGCTGCCCAGTAGTAATACTCAAAGTTAGGTAAAGCCATTCCTCCTGATTGTTTTGGCCTTTGCAAAAAAGCCTTATGAATTCTTGAAGGTTTATTGTTCCAAATAAATGTTGAGATAGATTTGTCAAGGGCTACAAATAATTGTATAACCTCACCTCCTCTAGGGGGGGTCCTCACCTCCTCTAGGGTGGTCCTCACCTCCTCTAGGGTGGTCCTCACCTCCTCTAGGGTGGACCTCACCTCCTCTAGGGGGGGTCCTCACCTCCTCTAGGGTGGACCTCACCTCCTCTAGGGGGGGTCCTCACCTCCTCTAGGGGGGGTCCTCACCTCCTCTAGGGTGGCCCTCACCTCCTCTAGGGTGGTCCTCACCTCCTCTAGGGTGGACCTCACCTCCTCTAGGGGGGGTCCTCACCTCCTCTAGGGTGGACCTCACCTCCTCTAGGCGGGTCCTGGAGCATGCTCCCCCGGGAATGTTAAAATGTTGAAGTGAAATGCATCCATCTGGTGCACTTTGAGCACAACATGAATTGATGGACACAGCTCTCAACACTCAGATGAAAGGGAGCTGTATACTTTGCAATAATCCAAACATCTTTAGAATTTGATCACAACCAATAACAAATCATTTAAACTAGTTTATTCTTATCTTATGTTACCTAGTTAGCGTTCTTTCTTTTTATTTATGCATATTTTACTAATCACTCCCCTTTTAAACAGTTTTCTTTTTTTACTGCCCTCTAGTACACATTGGAATGATTTCTTACATTATTTTTTACAACTATATGAAATAGATAAAGGTGTGCTCTCTCTAGCTCTCTCTCTCTCTCTCTCTCTGTGTCTCTCTCTCTCTCTCTCTCTCTCTCTCTCTCTCTCTCTCTAGCTCTCTCTCTCTCTCTCTCTCTCTCTCTCTAGCTCTCTCTCTCTCTCTCTCTCTCTCTCTCTCTCTAGCTCTCTCTCTCTCTCTCTCTCTCTCTCTCTCTCTCTCTCTCTCTCTAGCTCTCTCTCTCTCTCTCTCTCTCTCTCTCTCTCTCTCTCTCTCTCTGTCTCACTCGCTCACAGAGGCTGTATGCTCCTCCGTGGCGATGACGGCTTGCGTTAAATATATTTGTAAAGTGGGGGAAACAGGATGTCCCCCGTGTCCCCAGTGGAATTATGCGGAGACCCCTGCTCTAATGGGTCCGACTAGAATGACAAATATTGTTAGTTCCGCCTATTCCGTCAGCCAAGAAATCGCTTAATCATAAACTTTTTTTTTTCAGGGGGGCCACAGGGGGGTCCAAAGTCAGTGTTAGGAGGGGGCACTGGCCCCCCTGCCCCCCCTAGAACCGCCCCTGACCCTTGAGCAAGGCACCAGACACCCCCCTTCCCCCCTCACTCCCATTGCGCCCCGGGCGCAGTGCAACAGCTGCCCACTGCTCCTAGTTCTAGACTCCTGGTGCTAGGATGGGCTAAAAGCAGAGAACACATGTCACTGTGTGCTCTGTGCTCTGCATGTGACATCATTACAGAGGGTTTCATCCCTCCCAATTCTATTGTGTGTGTGACATTGACACAGCAGATGTGTTTTAAGTACCTCTTAGTATTTCATATAAAGATGAGCAGATCAATATTTAATATACATTTATTTGAATTGGTTATTGGATGATGAAAGTGGATACATTTGAAAAATCCATTACTGTGATTGGTTAATAATAATGATAATAATAAAACATGGGATTTATATAGCGCTTTTCCGAATGCAAAACGCTTAATACAGGACGCACATAACACACACACTTTTGTGTTGGTTATGTGCATCTCTTGCTACACGTGTGTGTGTGCAAGATGGTCATGCATTCCCTTTTTCTGTCAATTTGAATCAGTTATTAGTTGTTCAAATGTAAATATGGGGAAAATAGTAAAACCTAACTACCAACGTACACAACACACAGACTCAGTAAGGCTCAGGACTGGGAATCGAACTCTCAATCTTCTAGCTCGGAGGCCACTTCCTCCTCAGTTGGTCTCTGGAAGTGTCCGATGATGTTCAGGGTAGATCTTCAAAATGAATCCCTCATTTCATTGGTGTTTTTTTCACTAGTAGTCACTGAATGCAGGCGAACCGGGAACTCCCGCAAAACCTGAGATACGCCTTTTCACTTACTGGATACAACACTTCTTTGGCCTGATGCCAAGAGGTTCCCTGACCTCTTCGACCAACACCTCTGGTACCTGAGGTGGTGGCGCAGAACTAGCCTCAGTAATAGCCAGCTGGACCCTGTCACTGTGGACCTGGATCTGATTGTTCATCCAAGAGCTCATCATCGTCAGGAAACTCCTCGAAGCGTCCTGGATGTAGTTTTTCATCTCAGCGTGAAACTCAGGAACTGTGACTGTTCCATCATTGATTATCTGCCAGCTGTGGCATGCTGCTCCAAAACCTGTGGCACTCGCAAAGTGATGCCAGGAACAGCTGGAGGTCCCAAACTCAAAGAGGAGGTCAGCAAGAGTCTGTGTGATTTCAGGGATTCGAACAGGGACGGTGTCCTTGAACTTCTGAACCACACAGACCTCTTCCCCCTCCTCTGGATGCTCCCCATCCTCCTTCAGGAGAACATCCCAAACCTTATCTACCACTATCTGTAAAGAACCTCTGCTCAACTGTGCAGCGGTGGCTGGGTAGAACTTTCTCCTTGTCTGTGTTGCCATACAATGAATGGACGCTTTAACATATTCCTTTGCTAAAAACGTCCTGATGGTGTTTCCTATGCTCCTGTGTTCATTCATTAGCTCAGTGATTTCTCCAGCTACTTGGCCAGCCTCCAGTGAGCTCTCAAACTTCAAGTCTTCAAACTCAGAGTCGAAAAGCTCATAGCTGGTCAACACATTACCGAGGATACAATTCACATCCTCAGATAAAATATTGAGGACTTTAGAAATAGTTGGGCCGATGGCGCCTCGTCTTTTTGGCGTTCTTTTGGCAGGTGTCTCCTCACAAACTGGGCCAGACACGGCGGCCGCCACCAAAGTTTCCAACACCTCTGCAACCAAAACCTCTGGGACTTGCGTTGTGATTGGATTGGATTGTGTCGGTGTCTCCTCACAAAATGGACCGGACATAACAGCCGCCACCAAAGTTTCCAACACCTCTGCAACCAAAACCTTTGGGACCTGCGTTGGGATTGTGATTGGATTGGATTGTGTTGGTGTCTCCTCACAAACTGGGCCAGACACGGCGGCCCCCACCAAAGTTTCCAACTCCTCTGCAACCAAAACCTTTGGGACCTGCGTTGGGATTGTGATTGGATTGGATTGTGTTGGTGGCGCATTACGAGCCTTAATAACTGCTAGCTGGACCCTCTCACTGTGGACCTGGATCTGATGGTTCATCCACCAGCTCATCTCCTTCAGGAAACTCTCCGAAACCCTCCGGATGTCCTGTTTTATTCCTTTCTGATATTCTATGATGGTTTCATCACACATCTTCGATCTGACACCTTCTGATGACATCCAGGTAGCATTCACAAAATGTTGCCAGATACTGCTGGCAATCACAAACTCAAAGAGGAGGTCAACAAGAGTGTGTGTGATTTCAGGGATTCGAACAGGGACGGTGTCCTTGAACTTCTGAACCACACAGACCTCTTCCCCCTCCTCTGGTTCCCCCCCATCCTGCTTCAGGAGAACATCCCAAACCTCATCTACCACTATCTGTAATGAACGTCTGCTCTTCTCAACAGCGCCCACTTGATAATGCATTCTACTTGTCTGTTTCACCATACAATGAATGGACGCTTTAACATACTCCTTGGCTAAAAACGTCCTGATGGTGTTTCCTATGCTCCTGTGTTCATTCATTAGCTCAGTGATTTCTCCAGCTACTTGGCCAGCCTCTAGTGAGCTCTCAAACTTCAAGTCTTCAAACTCAGAGTCGAAAAGCTCATAGCTGGTCAAAACATTACCGAGGATACAATTCACATCCTCAGATAAAATATTGAGGACTTTAGAAATAGTTGGGCCGATGGCGCCTCGTCTTTTTGGCGTTCTTTTGGCAGGTGTCTCCTCACAAACTGGGCCAGACACGGTGGCCGCCACCAAAGTTTCCAACACCTCTGCAACCAAAACCTCTGGGACCTGCGTTGTGATTGGATTGGATTGTGTCGGTGTCTCCTCACAAAATGGACCGGAAATAACAGCCGCCACCAAAGTTTCCAACACCTCTGCAACCAAAACCTTTGGGACCTGCGTTGGGATTGTGATTGGATTGGATTGTGTTGGTGTCTCCTCACAAACTGGGCCAGACACGGCGGCCCCCACCAAAGTTTCCAACTCCTCTGCAACCAAAACTTTTGGGACCTGCGTTGGGATTGTGATTGGATTGGATTGTGTTGGTGTCTCCTCACAAACTGGGCCAGACACGGCGGCCGCCACCAAAGTTTCCAACACCTCTGCAACCAAAACCTCTGGGACTTGCGTTGTGATTGGATTGGATTGTGTCGGTGTCTCCTCACAAAATGGACCGGACATAACAGCCGCCACCAAAGTTTCCAACACCTCTGCTACCAAAACTTTTGGGACCTGCGTTGGGATTGTGATTGGATTGGATTGTGTTGGTGTCTCCTCACAAACTGGGCCAGACACGGCGGCCCCCACCAAAGTTTCCAACTCCTCTGCAACCAAAACCTTTGGGACCTGCGTTGGGATTGTGATTGGATTGGATTGTGTTGGTGGCGCATTACGAGCCTTAATAACTGCTAGCTGGACCCTCTCACTGTGGACCTGGATCTGATGGTTCATCCACCAGCTCATCTCCTTCAGGAAACTCTCCGAAACCCTCCGGATGTCCTGTTTTATTCCTTTCTGATATTCTATGACGGTTTCATCACACATCTTCGATCTGACACCTTCTGATGACATCCAGGTAGCATTCACAAAATTTTGCCAGATACTGCTGGCAATCACAAACTCAAAGAGGAGGTCAACAAGAGTCTGTGTGATTTCAGGGATTCGAACAGGGACGGTGTCCTTGAACTTCTGAACCACACAGACCTCTTCCCCCTCCTCTGGTTCCCCCCCATCCTGCTTCATGAGAACATCCCAAACCTCATCTACCACTATCTGTAATGAACGTCTGCTCTTCTCAACAGCGCCCACTTGATAATGCATTCTACTTGTCTGTTTCACCATACAATGAATGGACGCTTTAACATACTCCTTGGCTAAAAACGTCCTGATGGTGTTTCCTATGCTCCTGTGTTCATTCATTAGCTCAGTGATTTCTGCAGCTACTTGTTTAACCTCTAGTGAGCTCTCAAACTTCAAGTCTTCAAACTCAGAGTCGGAAAGGTCATAGAAGGATAAAACATTACAGAGGATATAATTCACATCCTCAGATAAAATATTGAGGACCTCGACAATTGTTGGGCCGATGGCCAAAGGTTCCCTCACCTCTCCTGGCACAGAACTATCCTTCATTAAAGCTAGCTGGACCCTGTCACTGTGGACCTGGATCAGATGGTTCATCCAAGAGCTTGTTATCATCTGGAAACTCCCCGATTCTCTCTCGATGTATTTTCTCATCCCAGGGTGAATCAAACGAACTGGGACTGTTTCATTAAAGAACATATTAAATCTACCATTGGCCCAAAAGAAACTGGGGCCCCTCGAAAACTGATGCCAGGAAGTGAGGGAATTCACAAACTCATAGAGGAGGTCGACAATAGTGTGTCTGATTTTAAGGATTCGAGCAGGGACGGTGTCCTTGAACTTCTGAACCACACAGACCTCTTCCCCCTCCTCTGGATGCTCCCCATCCTCCTTCAGGAGAACATCCCAAACCTTATCTACCACTATGTCTAAAGAACCTCTGCTCAACTGTGCAGCTTCAGGATAATACCTTCTCCTTGTCTGTGTCGCCAGACGATGAATGGACGCTTTGACATATGTCTTTGATAAACACGTCATGATGGAGTTTTGTATGCTCTGGTTTTGAGCCATTAGCCGAATGATCTCTCCCGCTACTTGTTCAATCTCCAGTGAGCTCTCAAACTGCAGGTCCTCTAACTCAGAGTCGGAAAGGTCCCCCAAACCGGGTCCGCTAATAGATTTCACCTCCTGAGTTATAACGTTGAGGACCTCAGAAATAGCTGGGACCCACGATGAGACACTCCCCTGGTTCATGGTGATAGTATTCATTTCCATTATTATATTTAGCGAATAATCTGGTGGATTATTAATAAATATCTTGCAGGTTGTGGGTGAACTGCTGAGAGTCTAAACCGCTGTGTTAGTGTGAACTGAAACACTGAACTCTCTCTGAGAATCCTCCAGCCTGCCTGTTCTCAACTTCAAAGCACCAAAGCAGTCCCAATGACTTCAGAGTTCCATAAGCCCCGCCCACACATGACGTCAGAGATCAAAGACCATTCCATAAGCCCCGCCCACATATGACGCCATAATTCTAATGAAAGACCGTTCTATAAGCCCCGCCCACACATGACGTCAGCGGCTGGAACGTCAGCAGCTATGTTGCTAGGCAACAGCTGTGTACTTTGAATTTCTTTTTCTTAACTTTTTATTTTAATTCTCACATTTTTGGGACATTTGGTAAAAATCTAAGTGCTACACAACAATAATCGGTTGGCCACTTGAATGAGAGAAACCTTTTTATAGCAAAAACTACAATAAATAGATACTTTAAAAAAAAAAAAACAGAACTCTTTAGTCTTCACTTTTCATGAACTAATTATTTATCTCCTATCTGGAACATCTTTATTATATATTTAAAACATGAATAGACATATTAATGAATTAAAAAATGTGCTGTCTCGGGCCTCTTGGTGCTTTTTTCTGTTTAAACTCAAACAACATTATATAACTGAAACCCTTCACTAAGATCTCATTCATTCTTTTTTTTTGTAACACTTTATTTTTGAAAGTTTTCATTACAAAGAAAAATCACACAGAATGTCGTTGAGCAGTCAAATACATTCTGTGGATGCAACAGTGCACATTTAAAGCAGACTGCCAAAAAGCAGATCAAATACCCCCCACCCTTCCCCCAGCATGGAAGAAAAATAAATACATTTAAAAAACGAGATAAATGTACACGTTCTCACAATTGACACAAAAACTAAATAAATAAAAACATACAAAGCAAACGACAAACAAAAAGACAAAATATATACAAAACGTACAATATTGCTTTAGAAATGGTAGCCCAGATTCAGCAACACTCAAATCTGTACACAATCTTCTTTAAAGAGTTAAGTCCAGCTTGCACTTCTCTACGTGTGTGATCAATGGCTGCCAGGCCTTAACATCTATCAGTAGATCAGAGTGGACCGGATTTTCTCCAGATGCAAAAACTGCAACAGGTCTCTAATCCAGTGAGTATGGTGGGTGGTGATTCATCCTTCCATTTAAGAAGAATTAGTCGTGGAGCTATCAACGATGCAAAAGCAATGGCATTTAATTTATATTTTGGAAGTTGAGCTTCTCGAGCAACAACTCCAAACAATGCTGTCAGCGGAGACTGATTGAGAGGAATTTCAAACACTTCTGAGAGAGTTGTAAAGACATCTTCCCAGTACTTGCAAAGTCCAAAAAGTGTGAATAAGATTACTTGATTCTTGCACCTAGCACACATGGGGCTCACATTAGAGTAAAACTTGGCTAATTTCGCTTTAGTATAGTGTCGACGATGAATAATTGTAAACTGTAGGAGTCCATGCCGTGCGCAGATAGAGGAGGAGTGAACTTTGTTTAGAATTGAATCCCATGTGTCCTCATCCAATTGTAATTGTAAGTCCTCTTCCCATTGGCCTTTAATTATAGATAAGGAGGGGCAGTCAAGTTGAGAAATGTTCTTGTATATTTGAGCAACCACACCCCTCGCGAGTGGGTTAACATCCAAAATATGGTCTAATATTGTTTTATCTGGCAGATAAGGGAAATTAACTAGATTAGTTCGAGCAAAGTTTCTAACCTGCAAATATCTAAAAAATGGGTTGTTAGTCAGGTTATATTTCAGTTTCAGCTGGGAAAAAACGTACCATCAATATACATCTCCAAAAGATTGAATACCTTTTGTCTTCCAAATTTTAAAAGCAAGGTCCTGCAGTGATGGGGAAAATAATGATTTTGATCAATAGGTGCTGAAAGGGGCATTAATACAAGTCAAAATGTTTTCCTAAACTGTACCCAGATCCGATAAGGGAATGTCCAAGTGTTGGGTTATTTGTATATGCAGAGAGATCCACAGTTGTGGGGCATGTCAAGAGAGCAGGTAGTGAAGATTGTTTACAGAATGAGGCTTCAGCAGCCAATCAGGGTGGTTGTTGTTTGTCTAACGGCATTTTCCATTAGCTGCCCAGTAGTAATACTCAAAGTTAGGTAAAGCCATTCCTCCTGATTGTTTTGGCCTTTGCAAAAAAGCCTTATGAATTCTTGAAGGTTTATTGTTCCAAATAAATGTTGAGATAGATTTGTCAAGGGCTACAAATAATTTTCTTCTTATCAAAACTGGCACACATTGAAACAAATAAAGACATTTCCGCAAAACATTCATCTTAACGGCATTGATTCGGCCAGCCAGTGTTGTAACTTGTTTTATTTAAGGCAGTAAAACATTTGATTATTTGATTTCTTGATATAAGTTAAAAGGTACGTTTCACAAGAAATGCTTTTATTTTGAAGTGCAAGTATGTCTCTTCCTCTGACTGCTTCCTGTTGTTAACAAATTGAATACGAGCATGTCGAGTGCATTTTCTCTGTCTTCCACCGTTCTTTTTGGAAACTGTTTAAAGAATATAAAGTAAAGGTTCTGTTTGAAATAGACTGTGCTTGGTTCTTCATTCGAAGCTTCTATTATACAACAAGGTATAAATCAATCGATACACTAATCGGATCTGCACAAACAAGCTTAGCTAACAAGCTGAGATTCCACAGATTCTAGAAATATAAGGATCATCACTGAGCGATCAGAACTCGCGACAGGGGAAGCAAATACAGACATCACACGATGTAGGTAGCAAAACACGGAGATATGCTCACCTTTAGCTGTTATTCGGATCAAAAAGGAGAAAAACGCGGCTGAAGGTTAATCCATAGGTTAATCCAATGTGTCTGTCACTTTGAAAATGTATTGATAATCCATAATTCCATTTTTATGTC
>CM053248.1:42532870-42595370 GCA_028583405.1 Pogonophryne albipinna
TGTGTGGCAGCAGTGTGTGTGGTAGTGTGTGGCAGTAGTGTGTGTGGCAGTAGTGTGTGTGATAGCAGCAGTGTTGGGTGTAACGCGTTACAAAAGTAACGGAGTTACAGTAATATATTACTTTTTGCTGTAACGAAGTAAAGTAACGCATCACTAATGAAATGTGGGTAATATATTACCCACAATGCTCAGTAACGCAGTTACAACACATTTTAACCCGAAATTAAATGGTGATTTGTTTTTTAAGAATGTACTAACATAGAGACATTCCGACACCAGACAAATTGTGCGGGTAGATTAGTAAACCTGGTGTTTACCCTTCAGGCTTCGCGTCGGGATATTCGGGCAGTTGAATGTTATGCACCCTCTATTCAAAAAAGAGAACGGAGCGAAAAATACTAACAACAAATGGTGTCAGGTGCGCGTGACCTGCTCCGCTGCGCGTGCATCATTTCCAAAGTGCTTCCACAGCAGTGACACACATCTGTGGATAATCATTTATACGAAAATGGTTAAAGCAACCATCACTAAACGCCAGCAACACTGCATCTACTGCAGACAGTAGCAACAGGTCAGATGGGGACATCACGTGACCCTCCGTTGTGGACACTAGCTTACTCCCGCCTGACTCGCAGCCCCCGGAGCAGCACTCTTCGTTGCCCGAAACTACGCCGCCCCTCTGCGGCCCGCAGGTGCCAGGATACCACGGCAAAACAGAGCCTGCCCAGGTATATCTAAACAAGTACCCGCCTGTACAGTGGGGTTCGGCGGTCATGTTGCAGCTCGTGGTATACAAATAGACAAGGGCTAGAATATTCATGTGAAAATAGTGCCATATTCTGCCATGCCTGTAGAAATGTTGGGTCAAACATAATGCACACAATAGCACAGATGCCTTCACCACGAATGGCTACACAACGATCTCATATCCCAAGCTTATCAACAAGCTGATGTTGCAGCTGAAATGTTCTCCAGGTCACAAAGTCAACCTCACAGGAAGATGTGATCCAGTTTTCAAGCACAGTAAATATTCTCTCCCCAGAGTATATGATGGGACCAAGGTGATGTTTAGTACATGGTTTTAATAATACTTTTGCTTTTCAATGTTTGCCATTTCAAACCATGAGCTGGTTCAAATAATATTTGCCTTGATTTACAATATGTTCTCATTTGTTTTATCAGTACAGCTTTGAAGCTGTTGTGCTTTTCTTTGCCACAGTCCACTTTGGACTATATGAGATATTTCAGGATTGCACTTTTAACTCACTTGAAATGTTCTCACTTGCTTGGTTTCAAAACATAACAAAGGCCATAATCTGTTCATTGGGACCATCAATGCTATTTTTCATTGCTGTTGCCGGCCACTATTGTGTATTACATATAAGTAATATGTAATATATTACATTTTGGAAGTAACTTGCCCAACACTGGATAGCAGTGTGTGTGACAGCAGTGTGTGTGACAGCAGTGTGTGTGGCAGTGTGTGGCAGTAGTGTGTGTGGTTCTTGTGGTTCTGTCTGTCTCAATGTTCTGATTTAAAGTCTGCAGCTCTGACAGGAAGAACCAGTGCAGAAAAACCTCATTGCAGAAAGGGCTTTCTAATAATTCCTCAACAGACCATGCATATAGCTCGATGTGGTGGTACAGTACATTTCATCAAAAGTGCTTTGAATGTCATGCACTTTAAAATCCCATTACACTGCAACTCAGAGGCAAATGTTGTACTTTTAACTCCACTTAACTCCATTTATTTAATAACTTTGCCCAGATGAATTGTACAAAATGTGAAACATGAAACGGGCCATTCTGCGTACCTTTATTGATTTTAAATGCAGGACTTTTAAGTGTTTCTACAGTGTGGTTTTGCCACTGTTACTTCTCCCAACACTGGTGCATTCACCCGTGTGTTTTCCTTTGGTCGCTCGAACATGTTTGGTCTCCAGCTGACAGATCTGAAGCGCCTGTCAGAGATAAAGTCTGCAGAACGTCGGACCTCATCTCTTTGTCACCAGCTTTACTACAGAGAGCTACAGAAACACTTTAGACCGACTTCTGGCTGTTCGTCTGTGTTCAATGTGCGTGCAAAACAACGTCTGACTCTTAAAGTGAAAAACAGACTTACCTCTGCAGTAAGAGCGTCACTGTTTCCACACTTATTCTCCCCCTCTCCTCATTCACCTAATCAGCACGCTCATCTGGAGCTCTTGTAAAAGGTAATCTGAGTCCTTTCTGCAGATCAGCAGCCGATTCTCTCTCCGTGGATCTGCTCCTCCTGCAGAGTGAGTTCACTTTCTCCCTCTCTCCTCCCCCGTGTCTGTACACTCATTCACTGTCCCCTCTCTCTCTCTCTCTCTCTCTCTCTCTCTCTCTCTCTCTCTCTCTCTCTCGCTAAAGACCAGCTGTGCCATGCAGGGCCTCTTTTTTTGTCTTCAGTCGCTGTGGAGACAGCCTTTTCTTAAAGAAAAAGGAGACTGGGGGTGCCCCCATCTGTCCGCCAGCACTTACACTCTCCAGTATAGCTATATTATTGGAGAGTGGTCTCTGTTCTTTTAACATTAAAACATTGATAATGTGATGAAAATGTTATCCAAATCAAATCAAGTTTTATTTATAAAGCACATTTATAAACGATGTTTGGTGGAGCCAAAGTGCTGAACATATAATAAAAATAGCCTACAGTAGAGACACTTTACAGCAGATACAACAGCACAGATTGTTCAGAATATCAGTGTGAGAAAAACGACACCCAGACGTGCAATAGATGCCGTGTGTAAATCCAAGAGATAATACATTTTACAGCATATAGGCCGAATGTTAGGAAATGCATGTGTCTGTAATAAGAAGATGAATCCACGAGGATGTCAGCTACAATCCTGTGGAAGCCATCAGGGAAGCAGCATGACGAGACCCAAGGCAGGACCGCAGAGACAGGTTCAGCCACGACCCGAAGTCCACCACTTAATCCAGAACTCAGGATAGAGGATCCAGGACACAGGACTACAGCAAGAGGATCAGCCTCGACTCCGGATCCCGGCGTAGAGATAGACACAAAACAAGAACAAATGTATCTGGGTTAATCGGAACAAGAGAATACACAGACACAGACAGAGACACAGACACAGACACAGACAGAGAGACGGAAGAACAAGCACTCCCTTAGAATAGGTTGAGGGCAAAGGGTAGCAAGTGAGAGAGTAAGAAACATAGGTGGAGAGGCACACTCAGGGAACAAGGTCCCCACTGGATAATAATAATAACAATAATAATACATTTTATTTCTATAGCGCTTTTCTTGAACCCAAAGACGCTTTACATTTGGGAGGGAGGGTAGACAAACAAAACAAAAACAAAAACAAAGCCAAAAAGAAACAAAGAAACAAAACAAAACAGAAAAGCAGTCAGGAGGAAGTTGGTTGAGAGGGATAGATAGATAGATAGATAGATAGATAGATAGATAGATAGATAGATAGATAGATAGATAGATAGGGAGGTACGCTGTGTCTACGAATCGTAACATTCCCCGGCCTGTCGAAGCCACTCTGCAAACCGTTTCCCTCAAATAAAACCTCGAGAGGTTAGAGAGGGAAAAGGTATTGGGTAAAAGTTATTCTTGATAAGAGAAGCCTAGAAGGCCAGAGAGAAAAAGTGTGTTTTAAGCGTAGATTTAAAACCCCCAGGGTCTGGGCCGACCTCACATGGAGGGGCAGAGTGTTCCAGAGCCTGGGGCCAGCTGCTGCAAAAGCTTGATGCCCTCGGGTTTTGTCTTGGGCACTATCAGCAGCAGCTGATCAGCCGACCTTAAGGCTCTGCCTGGGGTGTAGCGATGGAGGAGTTTGGCTATATAGGCCGGAGCCAGCCCATTTAGGGCTTTAAAAACAAATAAAAGGAGTTTAAAATCTATTCTGAACCGAACTGGAAGCCAGTGCAGTGAAGCCAGAATTGGGGTGATGTGGTCACGCTTTTTGTGGCCAGTGAGAAGACGTGCAGCTGTATTCTGAACTAGCTGGAGGCGTCTAATTGAGGCCTGGTCCATACCCACATACAGAGCATTGCAGTAATCCAGTCTCGAGGTAACAAAGGCGTTAATAACCCTTTCTAGGTCTTTAAAAGATCAAAACCACTTGGTCTTGGCCAATAGTCGTATTTAAAAAAAGCAGGTCTTGACTACAGTGCTGACCTGCTTATCAAATTTAAAGGCGCTGTTGAAGGTCACTCCAAGGTTCATGACAAAGGGGAGAATGTTATTATTGAGGGAGCCCAGAATATCAACTGGGGAGGCTGGAGGTCGGGGTCCAAAAAAGATGACCTCGGTCTTGCTCTCGTTGAGGGTGAGGAAGTTTTGTCTCAGCCAGGATTTATTCTCTGTTAAGCAGTTCATCAACTGCTGTAGTGAGTTGGCATTTTGATTGAGAGGCAGATAGATCTGTACATCATCAGCGTAACAATGGAAGGACATTATATGTTGTGAGAATTGAACCTAGGGGCAGTATGTACAATAGAAAAAGGATGGGGCCCAGAATCGAACCTTGGGGAACCCCACAGGCAAGGCAAGGCAAGGCAAGTTTATTTATATAGCACTTTTCAACACAAGGCAATTCAAAGTGCTTTACAAAAAATGAAAGACATTAAGAAAATGGCATTTAAAATCAGTCATTAAAAAGAAAAGATAATAAAATAAACATTAAAAGAAAAAATACATGGATAAAAGTTACAGTGATAAAAGTTACAGTGCAGTCTAAGATGTGAATAGTTCAATTAAAAGCAGCGACAAAAAGAAAAGTCTTCTTGCTGGATTTAAAAGTAGTCAGAGTTGCAGCGGACCTGCAGGTTTCTGGGAGTTTGTTCCAGATATTTGGAGCATAATAACTGAACGCTGCTTCTCCATGTTTAGTTCTGACTCTGGGGACAGAAAGCTGACCAGTCCCTGAAGACCTGAGAGATCTGGATGGTTCATCATTTAGCAGGAGGTCACAAATGTATTTTGGGCCTAAACCATTCAGTGCTTTATAAACCAGCAGCAGTATTTAGAAATCTATTCTTTGACACACAGGAAGCCAGTGTAAAGACTTCAGAACAGGAGTGATCCACTTTCTTAGTGTTGGTGAGGACTCGAGCAGCGGCGTTCTGAATCAGCTGCAGCTTTCTAATAGATGTTTTAGTGAGACCTGTAAATACACCATTACAGTAGTCGAGTCTACTGAAGAAGAGTAAGAGGGGCTTTGGCAGAGGAGAAGGCACCTAGCTGCACTGAGAGGCTACGGTCTGTCAGGTAAGACCTGGACCATGCAAGAGCAGAGCCTGTGATGCCTGCGGACTGTTCAAGCCCTGACAACAGGATGCTATGATGCACAGTGTCGAAGGCAGCAGTTAAATCTAACAGCACCAGGACAGCTGGGCTGCCTGAGTCGGCGGAGCAGAACATTAAAAACTCTTAAAAGGGCTGTTTCAGTGCTGTGCATGGGTTTGAAGCCAGACTGAAACTTTTCGTGGATGCCATGTGTGGTTAAAAACGACTGCAGCTGGGCGTAGACTACTCGCTCCAGGGCTTTAGATAAAAAGGGTAGCTGGGAGATGGGCCTAAAATGTGCGAGAATGGAGGGATCGAGATTTTTCTTTTTAAGTAGTGGCTTAACCACGGCATGTTTGAAGGCAGCTGGGACACATCCTGAGCTAAGAGAGGTATTTACAAGCAATAAAACACTTGCTCCAACTGATTAAAAAAAAAACATCTCTGAGAAGGCGAGAGGGAATGCTGTCTGAGGTGCAGTTTGTCGGCCGCAGGTGCTTCCGAGAGAGAAGAGAGGGATGCAGGCTCAAAGTGGTCGAGGACAGCAGGGCACAGAAAAGGTGCAGAATCTGGGGTAGCGCTAGTGTGGGCTATAAGAGCAGATACTTTTTCGATATATAATGTAAGAAATGTATCGCAAAATAATAACATTGATAAGTCAAATGAACATCAATCGAATAGTTATGGAGAATAACAAACTCTTGCTCAATGTAGCATAGTAGCATTAGCTTTTAACCACCAGTGATGCGTGTATATTTACACACGGCATCTATTGCACGTCTGTCCGTCCTGGGAGAGGGATCCCTCCTCTGTTGCTCTCCCTGAGGTTTCTCCCATGTTCCCTTTAAACTGTGGGTTTTCTCTGGAAGTTTTTCCTTGTACGATGTGAGGGTCTAAGGACAGAGGGTCTAAGGACAGAGGGTCTAAGGACAGAGGGTCTGAGGATAGAGGGTCTAAGGACAGAGGGTCTAAGGACAGAGGGTCTAATGATAGAGGGTCTGAGGATAGAGGGTCTAAGGACAGAGGGTCTAAGGACAGAGGGTCTAATGATAGAGGGTCTGAGGATAGAGGGTCTAAGGACAGAGGGTCTAAGGACAGAGGGTCTAAGGACAGAGGGTGTCGTATTGTCATACTGATATTCTGTACAAACTGTGAAGTCCACTGAGACAAATGTAACATTTGTGATATTGGGCTATATAAATAAACATTGATTGATTGATTGATTGATTGATTGATTGATTGATTGATTGATTGATATGAACTTTATTAGCTGCCGCCTCACTTAGATACTGCCTATAACTCGGGGGCCGTGTTTAACATGCCTTTGAACCACAGCTTTCACATTTTAGATATGTGTATATTGTTCTGTTGGTTTTAACAGTCATAGCAGTTGTTGATGGACATGCAATAAGCTAAACAGGGATATAGTAGATCAATATGAACAACAGATTGTCAGTGGTGGAAAGTAACATTTATAGCATATTGAAAATACAAATAAGACCATTTTGAGAACTTCCAGTTAGCTGCTAGAATGCTAACAGCTAACTCCAGATGGAGAAGATGGAGAGACGGTTGACAGTAGATGCATTTGGAAAAGCCTTTCAATGATTGGTTAATACAGGATGCAGATTTAACACACACTAATGTGTTGGTTATGTGTGTTCTTATTCTACGTGTGTGTGTCCAGTCCGGCAGTGGCTCAGTCAGTAGGGGCTTGGATGGGGAGCTGTAGGGTCGCCGGTTCAAGTCCCCGACCAGACCTCACATATGGAGTGTGGACTGCTACTTGGAGAGGTCCCAGTTCACCTCCTGCCCTGCCGTGGCGGCTCTAGACCAATTTGACTGGGCCAGTTACTTTCTGAGGGGGGCACAATAAATGCAGGATGAAAAAGACAAAGACAGAATGAAGTAATTGCGCATAAGAAAACAATGCAATACTGTTATTGGTATTTGTTTCAGTACACATATTTATTTCAGATACTCACCCCTAGTTTCCACCGGGTCCGTCTGCGCCGCGGTTTGGGTCCGACCTCCTCTAGCGTCATAACCCACTGGGGCGCATTTCAGAAGCGGAGCGTCTTGCCTGCCGGCACGCAGTTTTTGTTGATTTGGGCATATTTCCTGGACAGGCTACTTTGTAGACAAAGTTAATAATAATAATAATAATATACCAGTTATAAACGACATGAATCAAAGATGTGTTGCTGTATTTTAGTGGTAAAAAAATGCATTCATCATCATAATTATTCTATATATATAATGTACACAGTGCCTGTAAACCGGAGGAGAACGCTGGCATTTCTCCTCCGACTTGAAAGACTACGGAGGGATAGGGTCTGCAAATTAGTTTGTGTGTGTGTGTATATATATATATATATATATGCTATATATGCTCTGAACGTTCTACTTCCTGCCTGCCCGACATTACCTTACGGCTGCGTCGCGTAAAAAATAGGATTCATCCTAATTTTAGAGGAGCCCGGCGCCGAGAGGCTTCTGAGCCGTAACGCGCCACGTGTTGTGGAATAGCACCCATTGACTAGAGTGGTGGCGATCTTTGCGAACGCCGCGGCGCAGCCGTAACGCGACGCAGAAGGACCCGGTGGAAACTGGGGGTTATAGTTACAGTTTTTACGCTTTAATGCAGGGGTTAGGAACCTCTTTTAGGATGAGAGCTACTTTCAAAAAATAAAACAAGTCGTGAGCTACTTTTACTCCTCTTTTTGTTGTTTTTTGCAGTGTATATATTTAGCACATTTTAACATTATTATATGCTGACCTTTAACCTTTGTGTGCTGTTTGGGTCCGTGGGACCCGTTTCAGTGTTTACTAAAAGAACATGTATTACATTCAATTATTTTAACCTGCTTTATTTGGGGGGTGGTCCTCACCTCCTCTAGGGTGGACCTCACGTCCTCTAGGGGGGGTCCTCACCTCCTCTAGGGTGGACCTCACCTCCTCTAGGGGGGGTCCTCACCTCCTCTAGGGTGGACCTCACCTCCTCTAGGGGGGGTCCTCACCTCCTCTAGGGTGGACCTCACCTCCTCTAGGGGGGGTCCTCACCTCCTCTAGGGTGGCCCTCACCTCCTCTAGGGTGGTCCTCACCTCCTCTAGGGTGGACCTCACCTCCTCTAGGGGGGGTCCTCACCTCCTCTAGGGTGGACCTCACCTCCTCTAGGCGGGTCCTGGAGCATGCTCCCCCGGGAATGTTAAAATGTTGAAGTGAAATGCATCCATCTGGTGCACTTTGAGCACAACATGAATTGATGGACACAGCTCTCAACACTCAGATGAAAGGGAGCTGTATACTTTGCAATAATCCAAACATCTTTAGAATTTGATCACAACCAATAACAAATCATTTAAACTAGTTTATTCTTATCTTATGTTACCTAGTTAGCGTTCTTTCTTTTTATTTATGCATATTTTACTAATCACTCCCCTTTTAAACAGTTTTCTTTTTTTACTGCCCTCTAGTTCACATTGGAATGATTTCTTACATTATTTTTTACAACTATATGAAATAGATAAAGGTGTGCTCTCTCTAGCTCTCTCTCTCTCTCTCTCTCTCTGTGTCTCTCTCTCTCTCTCTCTCTCTCTCTCTCTCTCTCTCTCTAGCTCTCTCTCTCTCTCTCTCTCTCTCTCTCTCTCTCTCTCTCTCTCTCTCTCTCTCTGTCTCACTCGCTCACAGAGGCTGTATGCTCCTCCGTGGCGATGACGGCTTGCGTTAAATATATTTGTAAAGTGGGGGAAACAGGATGTCCCCCGTGTCCCCAGTGGAATTATGCGGAGACCCCTGCTCTAATGGGTCCGACTAGAATGACAAATATTGTTAGTTCCGCCTATTCCGTCAGCCAAGAAATCGCTTAATCATAAACTTTTTTTTTTCAGGGGGGCCACAGGGGGGTCCAAAGTCAGTGTTAGGAGGGGGCACTGGCCCCCCTGCCCCCCCTAGAACCGCCCCTGACCCTTGAGCAAGGCACCAGACACCCCCCTTCCCCCCTCACTCCCATTGCGCCCCGGGCGCAGTGCAACAGCTGCCCACTGCTCCTAGTTCTAGACTCCTGGTGCTAGGATGGGCTAAAAGCAGAGAACACATGTCACTGTGTGCTCTGTGCTCTGCATGTGACATCATTACAGAGGGTTTCATCCCTCCCAATTCTATTGTGTGTGTGACATTGACACAGCAGATGTGTTTTAAGTACCTCTTAGTATTTCATATAAAGATGAGCAGATCAATATTTAATATACATTTATTTGAATTGGTTATTGGATGATGAAAGTGGATACATTTGAAAAATCCATTACTGTGATTGGTTAATAATAATGATAATAATAAAACATGGGATTTATATAGCGCTTTTCCGAATGCAAAACGCTTAATACAGGACGCACATAACACACACACTTTTGTGTTGGTTATGTGCATCTCTTGCTACACGTGTGTGTGTGCAAGATGGTCATGCATTCCCTTTTTTTGTCAATTTGAATCAGTTATTAGTTGTTCAAATGTAAATATGGGGAAAATAGTAAAACCTAACTACCAACGTACACAACACACAGACTCAGTAAGGCTCAGGACTGGGAATCGAACTCTCAATCTTCTAGCTCGGAGGCCACTTCCTCCTCAGTTGGTCTCTGGAAGTGTCCGATGATGTTCAGGGTAGATCTTCAAAATGAATCCCTCATTTCATTGGTGTTTTTTTCACTAGTAGTCACTGAATGCAGGCGAACCGGGAACTCCCGCAAAACCTGAGATACGCCTTTTCACTTACTGGATACAACACTTCTTTGGCCTGATGCCAAGAGGTTCCCTGACCTCTTCGACCAACACCTCTGGTACCTGAGGTGGTGGCGCAGAACTAGCCTCAGTAATAGCCAGCTGGACCCTGTCACTGTGGACCTGGATCTGATTGTTCATCCAAGAGCTCATCATCGTCAGGAAACTCCTCGAAGCGTCCTGGATGTAGTTTTTCATCTCAGCGTGAAACTCAGGAACTGTGACTGTTCCATCATTGATTATCTGCCAGCTGTGGCATGCTGCTCCAAAACCTGTGGCACTCGCAAAGTGATGCCAGGAACAGCTGGAGGTCCCAAACTCAAAGAGGAGGTCAGCAAGAGTCTGTGTGATTTCAGGGATTCGAACAGGGACGGTGTCCTTGAACTTCTGAACCACACAGACCTCTTCCCCCTCCTCTGGATGCTCCCCATCCTCCTTCAGGAGAACATCCCAAACCTTATCTACCACTATCTGTAAAGAACCTCTGCTCAACTGTGCAGCGGTGGCTGGGTAGAACTTTCTCCTTGTCTGTGTTGCCATACAATGAATGGACGCTTTAACATATTCCTTTGCTAAAAACATCATGATGGTGTTTCCTATGCTCTTCTGTTGTTCCATTAGCTCAGTGATTTCTCCAGCTACTTGGCCAGCCTCCAGTGAGCTCTCAAACTTCAAGTCTTCAAACTCAGAGTCGAAAAGCTCATAGCTGGTCAACACATTACCGAGGATACAATTCACATCCTCAGATAAAATATTGAGGACTTTAGAAATAGTTGGGCCGATGGCGCCTCGTCTTTTTGGCGTTCTTTTGGCAGGTGTCTCCTCACAAACTGGGCCAGACACGGCGGCCGCCACCAAAGTTTCCAACACCTCTGCAACCAAAACCTCTGGGACTTGCGTTGTGATTGGATTGGATTGTGTCGGTGTCTCCTCACAAAATGGACCGGACATAACAGCCGCCACCAAAGTTTCCAACACCTCTGCAACCAAAACCTTTGGGACCTGCGTTGGGATTGTGATTGGATTGGATTGTGTTGGTGTCTCCTCACAAACTGGGCCAGACACGGCGGCCCCCACCAAAGTTTCCAACTCCTCTGCAACCAAAACCTTTGGGACCTGCGTTGGGATTGTGATTGGATTGGATTGTGTTGGTGGCGCATTACGAGCCTTAATAACTGCTAGCTGGACCCTCTCACTGTGGACCTGGATCTGATGGTTCATCCACCAGCTCATCTCCTTCAGGAAACTCTCCGAAACCCTCCGGATGTCCTGTTTTATTCCTTTGTGATATTCTATGATGGTTTCATCACACATCTTCGATCTGACACCTTCTGATGACATCCAGGTAGCATTCACAAAATGTTGCCAGATACTGCTGGCAATCACAAACTCAAAGAGGAGGTCAACAAGAGTGTGTGTGATTTCAGGGATTCGAACAGGGACGGTGTCCTTGAACTTCTGAACCACACAGACCTCTTCCCCCTCCTCTGGTTCCCCCCCATCCTGCTTCAGGAGAACATCCCAAACCTCATCTACCACTATCTGTAATGAACGTCTGCTCTTCTCAACAGCGCCCACTTGATAATGCATTCTACTTGTCTGTTTCACCATACAATGAATGGACGCTTTAACATACTCCTTGGCTAAAAACGTCCTGATGGTGTTTCCTATGCTCCTGTGTTCATTCATTAGCTCAGTGATTTCTCCAGCTACTTGGCCAGCCTCTAGTGAGCTCTCAAACTTCAAGTCTTCAAACTCAGAGTCGAAAAGCTCATAGCTGGTCAAAACATTACCGAGGATACAATTCACATCCTCAGATAAAATATTGAGGACTTTAGAAATAGTTGGGCCGATGGCGCCTCGTCTTTTTGGCGTTCTTTTGGCAGGTGTCTCCTCACAAACTGGGCCAGACACGGCGGCCGCCACCAAAGTTTCCAACACCTCTGCAACCAAAACCTCTGGGACCTGCGTTGTGATTGGATTGGATTGTGTCGGTGTCTCCTCACAAAATGGACCGGAAATAACAGCCGCCACCAAAGTTTCCAACACCTCTGCAACCAAAACCTTTGGGACCTGCGTTGGGATTGTGATTGGATTGGATTGTGTTGGTGTCTCCTCACAAACTGGGCCAGACACGGCGGCCCCCACCAAAGTTTCCAACTCCTCTGCAACCAAAACTTTTGGGACCTGCGTTGGGATTGTGATTGGATTGGATTGTGTTGGTGTCTCCTCACAAACTGGGCCAGACACGGCGGCCGCCACCAAAGTTTCCAACACCTCTGCAACCAAAACCTCTGGGACTTGCGTTGTGATTGGATTGGATTGTGTCGGTGTCTCCTCACAAAATGGACCGGACATAACAGCCGCCACCAAAGTTTCCAACACCTCTGCTCCCAAAACTTTTGGGACCTGCGTTGGGATTGTGATTGGATTGGATTGTGTCGGTGTCTCCTCACAAACTGGGCCAGACACGGCGGCCCCCACCAAAGTTTCCAACTCCTCTGCAACCAAAACCTTTGGGACCTGCGTTGGGATTGTGATTGGATTGGATTGTGTTGGTGGCGCATTACGAGCCTTAATAACTGCTAGCTGGACCCTCTCACTGTGGACCTGGATCTGATGGTTCATCCACCAGCTCATCTCCTTCAGGAAACTCTCCGAAACCCTCCGGATGTCCTGTTTTATTCCTTTCTGATATTCTATGACGGTTTCATCACACATCTTCGATCTGACACCTTCTGATGACATCCAGGTAGCATTCACAAAATGTTGCCAGATACTGCTGGCAATCACAAACTCAAAGAGGAGGTCAACAAGAGTCTGTGTGATTTCAGGGATTCGAACAGGGACGGTGTCCTTGAACTTCTGAACCACACAGACCTCTTCCCCCTCCTCTGGTTCCCCCCCATCCTGCTTCATGAGAACATCCCAAACCTCATCTACCACTATCTGTAATGAACGTCTGCTCTTCTCAACAGCGCCCACTTGATAATGCATTCTACTTGTCTGTTTCACCATACAATGAATGGACGCTTTAACATACTCCTTGGCTAAAAACGTCCTGATGGTGTTTCCTATGCTCCTGTGTTCATTCATTAGCTCAGTGATTTCTGCAGCTACTTGTTTAACCTCTAGTGAGCTCTCAAACTTCAAGTCTTCAAACTCAGAGTCGGAAAGGTCATAGAAGGATAAAACATTACAGAGGATATAATTCACATCCTCAGATAAAATATTGAGGACCTCGACAATTGTTGGGCCGATGGCCAAAGGTTCCCTCACCTCTCCTGGCACAGAACTATCCTTCATTAAAGCTAGCTGGACCCTGTCACTGTGGACCTGGATCAGATGGTTCATCCAAGAGCTTGTTATCATCTGGAAACTCCCCGATTCTCTCTCGATGTATTTTCTCATCCCAGGGTGAATCAAACGAACTGGGACTGTTTCATTAAAGAACATATTAAATCTACCATTGGCCCAAAAGAAACTGGGGCCCCTCGAAAACTGATGCCAGGAAGTGAGGGAATTCACAAACTCATAGAGGAGGTCGACAATAGTGTGTCTGATTTTAAGGATTCGAGCAGGGACGGTGTCCTTGAACTTCTGAACCACACAGACCTCTTCCCCCTCCTCTGGATGCTCCCCATCCTCCTTCAGGAGAACATCCCAAACCTTATCTACCACTATGTCTAAAGAACCTCTGCTCAACTGTGCAGCTTCAGGATAATACCTTCTCCTTGTCTGTGTCGCCAGACGATGAATGGACGCTTTGACATATGTCTTTGATAAACACGTCATGATGGAGTTTTGTATGCTCTGGTTTTGAGCCATTAGCCGAATGATCTCTCCCGCTACTTGTTCAATCTCCAGTGAGCTCTCAAACTGCAGGTCCTCTAACTCAGAGTCGGAAAGGTCCCCCAAACCGGGTCCGCTAATAGATTTCACCTCCTGAGTTATAACGTTGATGACCTCAGAAATAGCTGGGACCCACGATGAGACACTCCCCTGGTTCATGGTGATAGTATTCATTTCCATTATTATATTTAGCCAATAATCTGGTGGATTATTAATAAATATCTTGCAGGTTGTGGGTGAACTGCTGAGAGTCTAAACCGCTGTGTTAGTGTGAACTGAAACACTGAACTCTCTCTGAGAATCCTCCAGCCTGCCTGTTCTCAACTTCAAAGCAGTCCCAATGACTTCAGAGTTCCATAAGCCCCGCCCACACATGACGTCAGAGATCAAAGACCATTCCATAAGCCCCGCCCACATATGACGCCATAATTCAAATGAAAGACCGTTCTATAAGCCCCGCCCACACATGACGTCAGCGGCTGGAACGTCAGCAGCTATGTTGCTAGCCAACAGCTGTGTACTTTGAATTTCTTTTTCTTAACTTTTTATTTTAATTCTCACATTTTTGGGACATTTGGTAAAAATCTAAGTGCTACACAACAATAATCGGTTGGCCACTTGAATGAGAGAAACCTTTTTATAGCAAAAACTACAATAAATAGATACTTTAAAAAAAAAAAAACAGAACTCTTTAGTCTTCACTTTTCATGAACTAATTATTTATCTCCTATCTGGAACATCTTTATTATATATTTAAAACATGAATAGACATATTAATGAATTAAAAAATGTGCTGTCTCGGGCCTCTTGGTGCTTTTTTCTGTTTAAACTCAAACAACATTATATAACTGAAACCCTTCACTAAGATCTCATTCATTCTTTTTTTTTGTAACACTTTATTTTTGAAAGTTTTCATTACAAAGAAAAATCACACAGAATGTCGTTGAGCAGTCAAATACATTCTGTGGATGCAACAGTGCACATTTAAAGCAGACTGCCAAAAAGCAGATCAAATACCCCCCACCCTTCCCCCAGCATGGAAGAAAAATAAATACATTTAAAAAACGAGATAAATGTACACGTTCTCACAATTGACACAAAAACTAAATAAATAAAAACATACAAAGCAAACGACAAACAAAAAGACAAAATATATACAAAACGTACAATATTGCTTTAGAAATGGTAGCCCAGATTCAGCAACACTCAAATCTGTACACAATCTTCTTTAAAGAGTTAAGTCCAGCTTGCACTTCTCTACGTGTGTGATCAATGGCTGCCAGGCCTTAACATCTATCAGTAGATCAGAGTGGACCGGATTTTCTCCAGATGCAAAAACTGCAACAGGTCTCTAATCCAGTGAGTATGGTGGGTGGTGATTCATCCTTCCATTTAAGAAGAATTAGTCGTGGAGCTATCAACGATGCAAAAGCAATGGCATTTAATTTATATTTTGGAAGTTGAGCTTCTCGAGCAACAACTCCAAACAATGCTGTCAGCGGAGACTGATTGAGAGGAATTTCAAACACTTCTGAGAGAGTTGTAAAGACATCTTCCCAGTACTTGCAAAGTCCAAAAAGTGTGAATAAGATTACTTGATTCTTGCACCTAGCACACATGGGGCTCACATTAGAGTAAAACTTGGCTAATTTCGCTTTAGTATAGTGTCGACGATGAATAATTGTAAACTGTAGGAGTCCATGCCGTGCGCAGATAGAGGAGGAGTGAACTTTGTTTAGAATTGAATCCCATGTGTCCTCATCCAATTGTAATTGTAAGTCCTCTTCCCATTGGCCTTTAATTATAGATAAGGAGGGGCAGTCAAGTTGAGAAATGTTCTTGTATATTTGAGCAACCACACCCCTCGCGAGTGGGTTAACATCCAAAATATGGTCTAATATTGTTTTATCTGGCAGATAAGGGAAATTAACTAGATTAGTTCGAGCAAAGTTTCTAACCTGCAAATATCTAAAAAATGGGTTGTTAGTCAGGTTATATTTCAGTTTCAGCTGGGAAAAAACGTACCATCAATATACATCTCCAAAAGATTGAATACCTTTTGTCTTCCAAATTTTAAAAGCAAGGTCCTGCAGTGATGGGGGAAAATAATGATTTTGATCAATAGGTGCTGAAAGGGGCATTAATACAAGTCAAAATGTTTTCCTAAACTGTACCCAGATCCGATAAGGGAATGTCCAAGTGTTGGGTTATTTGTATATGCAGAGAGATCCACAGTTGTGGGGCATGTCAAGAGAGCAGGTAGTGAAGATTGTTTACAGAATGAGGCTTCAGCAGCCAATCAGGGTGGTTGTTGTTTGTCTAACGGCATTTTCCATTAGCTGCCCAGTAGTAATACTCAAAGTTAGGTAAAGCCATTCCTCCTGATTGTTTTGGCCTTTGCAAAAAAGCCTTATGAATTCTTGAAGGTTTATTGTTCCAAATAAATGTTGAGATAGATTTGTCAAGGGCTACAAATAATTTTCTTCTTATCAAAACTGGCACACATTGAAACAAATAAAGACATTTCCGCAAAACATTCATCTTAACGGCATTGATTCGGCCAGCCAGTGTTGTAACTTGTTTTATTTAAGGCAGTAAAACATTTGATTATTTGATTTCTTGATATAAGTTAAAAGGTACGTTTCACAAGAAATGCTTTTATTTTGAAGTGCAAGTATGTCTCTTCCTCTGACTGCTTCCTGTTGTTAACAAATTGAATACGAGCATGTCGAGTGCATTTTCTCTGTCTTCCACCGTTCTTTTTGGAAACTGTTTAAAGAATATAAAGTAAAGGTTCTGTTTGAAATAGACTGTGCTTGGTTCTTCATTCGAAGCTTCTATTATACAACAAGGTATAAATCAATCGATATACTAATCGGATCTGCACAAACAAGCTTAGCTAACAAGCTGAGATTCCACAGATTCTAGAAATATAAGGATCATCACTGAGCGATCAGAACTCGCGACAGGGGAAGCAAATACAGACATCACACGATGTAGGTAGCAAAACACGGAGATATGCTCACCTTTAGCTGTTATTCGGATCAAAAAGGAGAAAAACGCGGCTGAAGGTTAATCCATAGGTTAATCCAATGTGTCTGTCACTTTGAAAATGTATTGATAATCCATAATTCCATTTTTATGTCAAAAACAGAGTTTTCCTATTAGCTGCTAATGATAGCTTCCAGAGTGTATGACAGCTTCCTGTTTTGTCTCCTTGGATACGAGTCCAAACATTACATTACATTGCATTTAGCTGACGCTTTTATCCAAAGCGACTTACAATAAGTGCGTTCGACCAACAAAATACAAACTTGAAGAAAATAGAATCATAAAGTACATCAGGTTTCATAGAGCCAAACATTTCAAGTGCTACTCAACTGGCTTTAGGTAAGCCAGTCCTTTATTAGTATATAAGTGCTTTGTTAATAGTTCTATCGCTCGAAGTGGAGTCGAAAGAGATGAGTTTTCAGTCTGGAAGGTGTGTAAGCTATCTGCTGTCCTGATGTCAATGGGGAGCTCATTCCACCATCTTGGAGCCAGGATAGCAAACCCACGTGTTTCTGCTGATGGGAACTTGGGTCCCCTTGGCAGCGAGGGTGCAGCGAGTCGTTTGGTTGATGCAGAGCGTAGTGCACGTGCTGGGGTGTACAGTTTAACCAAGTCCTGGATGTAGGAAGGGCCAGATCCAATCGCAGCATGGTACGCAAGTACCATTGTCTTGAAGTGGATTCTAGCAGTTACCGGAAGCCAGTGGAGGAGCGGCGTGGTGTGGCGCCCTGTGACCATCAGATTTGATGACGCTGATTGGCTGAAATTATGTTTCGGCGGCATAGTTTAAAGATAGCAACAGTTGGCTTCTGCTGCACTTGCTGCACACTCGTCTGGGCGCTGTACATAGCGCCCAGACGAGTGAGGGTAATGATACACGGGCAAGGCCAGGCAGGAAACATATGACTTATCAGTAACTTTAGACATCGTAACACAATTTTAAACGAGATTTTATTGTAGATTATACATTTTACTGATACCAATTATATAATATTTACCTTGTTTATTAAAAATATATATATATTTTTTTAATTTGTAATGTGGGAAGAGGGGGGGCGGCGCCCCTAGCACCCCTATGGGCCGGCCGCCACTGTGTGTCAAAGGTTGTGGTATGAGCATCTGCCGGGCTGGTGGAATCGGTGTGCTCTTCCTCTCCGGTCATCTGTGACCCCTTTTATCACCCGGTGCAGCTAACCCTAACCCGGTGCAGCTAACCCTAACCCGGTGCAGCTAACCCTAACCCTAACCCGGTGCAGCTAACCCTAACCCTAACCCGGTGCAGCTAACCCTAACCCGGTGCAGCCTAACCCTAACCCGGTGCAGCTAACCCTAACCCTAACCCTAACCCGGTGCAGCTAACCCTAACCCTAACCCGGTGCAGCTAACCCTAACCCTAGCCCGGTGCAGCTAACCCTAACCCTAACCCTAACCCGGTGCAGCTAACCCTAACCCTAACCCGGTGCAGCTAACCCCCGCCACCAAGTGTTCAAAAATAATATTGCAGTATAAATATAAATAAAGTAAAGTGAGACACCAACAACACCCATGAAATGGCTCCGACACACAATAAGCATCTCTGACATTAAACTAGTGGACTAACTCTTTAAATCACAAAAGAGGCAAATCATTTAAATATTCTACAAAAAGTACTTTGTATACAGCAGTAAAATGTGAAGCAACCATATAATCTATTTCACTTTTTAATATAATTATAAGGCAATCTTTCTGCACAATGATTACTTTTACTTTGTATATCTTCTTTTTCTATTTATAGAGCGCTTTTCTAGAAACTCAAAGATCCCAGAGTCAGAAATCATAAAAACATAATTAAAACAACACGCTTCAAATATAATAAGTACGATTTTGAATGCAGGACTTTGACTAGTGATTCATTTTGACACTAATATATTTTTAACTAAAGCATCTGAATACTTCTTCCACCTCTGGTAATGAACACTGATGTGTGTGTGTGTGTGTGTGTGTGTATGTGTGTGTGTATGTGTATGTGTGTATGTGTGTGTGTGTGTGTGTGTGTGTGTGAGAGAGTGAGTGTGTGTGTGTGCCTGTTTGTGATTTATTGGAATAATTGTTGAATAAAGTTGAAATATAATACATAAATAAAATACAGGAAAAAGTAGGAGGTTTTAAAACAATAGGAAAGACAACTACTGAGCAAACCATTATTACAAGACTGAAATGTTTAATGAACACTGATGATTTTTGACATTAATTGAAGTTTTTGAATAAAATAAGGAGTTTATGACTAATAAATGTCCTTTTATTGGATTGATTGCATCTAAAAATGCTTAAACCTGTAGGTGGTGCTGTAGGATCGTGTGTGTGTGTGTGTGTGTGTGTGTGTTTCTGATTTAATGGAATAATTGTTGAATAAAGTTTTGAAAAAAAGAAGGAAAAAAACGTATCGACGTGGCAGTGGGTTTGGGCACCGGGATGTGCCGGAGCCGGGCGGTAAGAGGGGGGCGGGGATAAGGGGAGAGGAAACACGTAGATCCACAGCAGCTGGAGGAGGAGCGGTGTCTGTCCGCTGCTGGATCCGCTCCATTGTTCCCTCGGAGCGGCCTGGTTCTGCAGGATTTCCCCCGCATGCTAAACACGGGAATCATGGAGGAATTTGTAACCGAAGAGGAAGAGCCTTGGTACGACCAGCAGGACCTGGAGCAGGGTAAGAAGACTGATTATATAAATACATACCACACCATCATCATCATCATCATCATCATCCAGCAGCATCCACCCTGTCAGCTGCTCCACAAAGCGACATCTCTCATGTCAACAAACAACAACATCCGTTCATCATTCTATCTTTTTACAAGTGGATCGACGTTTTGCACTACTTTTCATTCTGTAGTTTGTGTTTGTTGCATTTGTTAAAGGAGCTCAGGGCAGAATAATTGCATTGCCATTTCTACACTGTAGCTTATGTGCTTATGACAATAACACCTTTCAATTGAAATGTGAATTGATTTCAGGGTATGCACAAAATCTTAATGTATAACAATTATGTACAAAACATGTCTCTATAAACACGCCGCACCCGAAAAGGAGCAGGGAGAAGAACATAATCTGAGAGGAGCCTTCCTGCCCCTTTCTCAAAATAAATAAATACATAGAAATAGATGGTCTGTCCTTCTTATTTTCTTATCATAACAGCATCGTAGGAAAATAAGAAAAACGTACAAAAACATCCTTAGTTCCCACTTGACAGTTAATGGAAAGAAACTAAAGAAAACACCAAAACATCACATGATGGGCAGAGAGAGAGAGAGAGAGAGAGAGAGAGAGAGAGAGAGAGAGAGAGAGAGAGAGAGAGAGAGAGAGAGAGAGAGAGAGAGAGAGAGAGAGAGAGAGAGAGAGAGAGAGAGAGAGAGAGAGAGAGAGAGAGAGAGAGAGAGAGAGAGAGAGAGAGAGAGAGAGAGAATTGATTCTGTGTATCTGGCCGAGACCAAACTGCTTTGTTACATTTTACTGTCGCTGCATGAATGCTTTTGTCGTCTGAACTCTTGGATGCTTGTACATTTTATCCTTATTTTTTGGTGTTTAAATGCACAAAAAAAGGTAATAATTGAAGTCCTGGATTATTTATTGGGCAGTAGAGGTGCTGTTAGCTAGCTGTTATTGCTAAGTTTGCTGAAGTTGCTTACAATCTTCTTTTAAATGGCAAGTGTCCATACGTTTCTTCCTTTTCAAAGAGGACATATTGTTCTCATATTCAGGTGTATATCAGTATGTAGTGTCTCTACTTTAAAGAGTCCTCTCCTGCTGATGTTCAGGTGTATATCAGTATGTAGTGTCTCTACTTTAAAGAGTCCTCTCCTGCTGATGTTCAGGTGTATATCAGTATGTAGTGTCTCTACTTTAAAGAGTCCTCTCCTGCTGATGTTCAGGTGTATATCAGTATGTAGTGTCTCTACTTTAAAGAGTCCTCTCCTGCTGATGTTCAGGTGTATATCAGTATGTAGTGTCTCTACTTTGAAGAGTCCTCTCCTGCTGATGTTCAGGTGTATATCAGTATGTCTCTACTTTAAAGAGTCCTCTCCTGCTGATGTTCAGGTGTATATCAGTATGTAGTGTATCTACTTTAAAGAGTCCTCTCCTGCTGATGTTCAGGTGTATATCAGTATGTAGTGTCTCTACTTTAAAGAGTCCTCTCCTGCTGATGTTCAGGTGTATATCAGTATGTAGTGTCTCTACTTTAAAGAGTCCTCTCCTGCTGATGTTCAGGTGTATATCAGTATGTAGTGTCTCTACTTTAAAGAGTCCTCTCCTGCTGATGTTCAGGTGTATATCAGTATGTAGTGTCTCTACTTTAAAGAGTCCTCTCCTGCTGATGTTCAGGTGTATATCAGTATGTAGTGTCTCTACTTTAAAGAGTCCTCTCCTGCTGATGTTCAGGTGTATATCAGTATGTAGTGTCTCCACTTTAAAGAGTCCTCTCCTGCTGATGTTCAGGTGTATATCAGTATGTAGTGTCTCTACTTTAAAGAGTCCTCTCCTGCTGATGTTCAGGTGTATATCAGTATGTAGTGTCTCCACTTTAAAGAGTCCTCTCCTGCTGATGTTCAGGTGTATATCAGTATGTAGTGTCTCTACTTTAAAGAGTCCTCTACTGCTGATGTTCAGGTGTATATCAGTATGTAGTGTCTCCACTTTAAAGAGTCCTCTCCTGCTGATGTTCAGGTGTATATCAGTATGTAGTGTCTCTACTTTAAAGAGTCCTCTCCTGCTGATGTTCAGGTGTATATCAGTATGTAGTGTCTCTACTTTAAAGAGTCCTCTCCTGCTGATGTTCAGGTGTATATCAGTATGTAGTGTTTCTACTTTAAAGAGTCCTCTCCTGCTGATGTTCAGGTGTATATCAGTATGTAGTGTCTCTACTTTAAAGAGTCCTCTCCTGCTGATGTTCAGGTGTATATCAGTATGTAGTGTCTCTACTTTAAAGAGTCCTCTCCTGCTGATGTTCAGGTGTATATCAGTATGTAGTGTCTCTACTTTAAAGAGTCCTCTCCTGCTGATGATCAGGTGTATATCAGTATGTAGTGTCTCTACTTTAAAGAGTCCTCTCCTGCTGATGTTCAGGTGTATATCAGTATGTAGTGTCTCTACTTTAAAGAGTCCTCTCCTGCTGATGTTCAGGTGTATATCAGTATGTAGTGTTTCTACTTTAAAGAGTCCTCTCCTGCTGATGTTCAGGTGTATATCAGTATGTAGTGTCTCTACTTTAAAGAGTCCTCTCCTGCTGATGTTCAGGTGTATATCAGTATGTAGTGTCTCTACTTTAAAGAGTCCTCTCCTGCTGATGTTCAGGTGTATATCAGTATGTAGTGTCTCTACTTTAAAGAGTCCTCTCCTGCTGATGTTCAGGTGTATATCAGTATGTAGTGTCTCTACTTTAAAGAGTCCTCTCCTGCTGATGTTCAGGTGTATATCAGTATGTAGTGTCTCTACTTTAAAGAGTCCTCTCCTGCTGATGTTCAGGTGTATATCAGTGTGTAGTGTCTCTACTTTAAAGAGTCCTCTCCTGCTGATGCTCAGGTGTATATCAGTATGTAGTGTCTCTACTTTAAAGAGTCCTCTCCTGCTGATGTTCAGGTGTATATCAGTATGTAGTGTCTCTACTTTAAAGAGTCCTCTCCTGCTGATGTTCAGGTGTATATCAGTATGTAGTGTCTCTACTTTAAAGAGTCCTCTCCTGCTGATGTTCAGGTGTATATCAGTATGTAGTGTCTCTACATGTCTCCATGCTTTAATGTTCAAAAAGCTCTTTATTTTTCTCATGCTGCAGCACTTATTTTCACCCTCTGTCTGAAACCAGAGCCTTGTGCTTAAATAGTGCAGTTTATGTGAAGAGAAAGCTACTTCTCCACTGATAATTCACATCTAGAAGCTTCTCTGTTATGAAGTCTGCAGCTCAGGACCGGAGGAAGTTCTCCACGTTCCTGTGAATCCCACAGAAACCCTCCGGTTGCAGAACAGATCAGATCGTTGTGCACAGAAAGAGAAAGCAGCTTGTGTGTGATCCCAGCTGCACAGCATGCAGGAAGTGTCTCTGTCATTCAGGATGAGATTATCTTCATCCTGTGATCCCAGCTGCACAGCATGCAGGAAGTGTCTCTGTCATTCAGGATGAGATTATCTTCATCCTGTGAGCGGCCAGTATTGATCTGCTCAGCTGTTTTGCTCACGCTAGTATTGATTAGCCGCCTTCCTCTCTTCCACCGTCACTTTTTCCTAATAAATGCCACAGGAAGTTCAAAATATCTCCTCCTCCTCCTATTTCCTCACGAAGCTCACTCAAGTTATGCCTTTAAAGCACAAGTACTACGCAAAAAAACCAAATACTACATGAAAAAAACAGTACAGTACTCCCTGAAAAGGATACATTAAAAAAAGAGTTCTGCAGGAAAGACAATGACAAAACAAGTATTCATTTAAAATTAAAATACTGCATCAAATGTGGGATTATTTTATTATAATTAGCTCTTCGCTGTTGTATTCCTCTTTCTCTGAGAGGTCGTAAACGTTTTGCCGACAATCAGAACCGCAGAGTCAGAGCCCGGATACAGAAGCTGACTCAGCGTAGTTTGGAGGTGATACGAGAGTCTGCTAATGAAACGGACAGCGTGGTGCCTTCAGGGGAAGCAAGGGCTGCTGTAAAACATGATATCAATATATAATGCGTATTTTGTTTATCTTCCACTGCTGATATGTTTATCTTTATTGCATTTGATCTATTTCTAATTCATGTGTCTTACGGTACGTCCACACGGCAGTGTCGCGTGCTTCAACGGAGGCGCTTCCCGACCCATTCACTTTGAACGGGGTGATGTCACGCTTTGCCGAACTGCATTGTGGTTCCGTCGCTTTGCCTCCGTTGCTCGTGCTGAAAGTTGAGAAAAGTTCAACTTTTCAAGCGTCGACTGAAGCGTCAGCCAATCAAATCATATGCCAGTACAAGCTCTAGCCAATCAAATCATATGCCAGTACAAGCTCTAGCCAATCAAATCATATGCCAGTACAAGCTCTAGCCAATCAAACCTCGTGCTTGTGTGTCCGGGGCGGGAGATTAATGTGATTGGTTGTTGGTCGCACGCCAGACACGCCCACCGGCAAGCTTCAACGCGTGCTGCCGTGTGGACGTACCGTTACGGAGCGTCCACACTACAGCTTCAAAAAAATCTTGGAGCTGGGCGTGTCTGAAGCTTGGGGATTTTATTCGAGCAACGCGACCAACAACCAATCACATGAATCTCCCGCCCCCCCGACACACAAAGCAAAAAACCCCGGGGATTTTATGCGAGCAATATATATATATATAAACTCCCCAAACAGGCGAAAACCTACCAGTTCCACCCACTGTCTCTGCCGCCTCCCTCCATGCCTGGTTCCTCCGGTTTGTATCCCGGTAGGTGAAGAGAGTCTGGTCATACGGCATTGCTACGGCGATAATTAGTTTCTCCTCCATCTTTTTTTGAAATATAGAAATGAACGGCAGGATATCTCTCCCAGCTTAGACGCGGTTTGATTGGCTAGCACTTGAGCTGTCAGATTTTCAGAAACGGGATTTGATTGGCTGGCGCTGGCTACTCCGGCTTCTCCGTCGTCAGAAGTTGAATGTTCAACTTCTGACGCCGGAGACGGACCGCTATGCTACCCACAATTCAGTTCGGCGAAAAGCGAGGCAACGTGACGTCTGCCCATTCAAAGTGAATGGGCAGACGCGTTGGAAACTGTTTTTGAAGCTGTCGAAGCTGTAGTGTGGACGCAGCGTTACCGACTGCTTTGGCGAAAACATTTATCAAACTAGGATCAATAAAGTTTATCTTATCTTATATATGTTTTAAATATTTCTCCTTCCCTTTTTCGTGAACACCGTATCCCAGGATCAGGGAATTTCTTCAAATTCAAACGTCCAGTTGCATTTAAAGAAGAACTTAATATCTCAGAAACACGTCAGGTTTTCTGTTCGACTCGTGGTGGAAAAAGTATTCAGATTCTTTACTTGAGAAAAAGTACTAATACCAGACTGTAACTCGGTTTCACGTAAAAGTATTGCATCAAGAATGGTACATGGGTAAAAGTATTTAACTACAATTCGGAAAATGTACTTTGGGGTTAAAAGTATTCAGTATTGCAGAAAAAACTCAAAAGAAAAGTTAAACAATCTTCACATTTAAGAAGCTGAAACTGTGAAATATATATATAAAAAACTCTTATTATCCAACTCATGGTTTCAGTTACTTAAATATAATGTTGGATGGTTTAATCTTTACAAAAATAATCCTATTTTCAAAGTTTTTCTCCAATAATGTGTGAAGAAATCTGAATTTAGAAAGTAACTACAAAATAAATCTTTAAAATAAACGTAGTGCAGTAAAAAGTAGTAAAATTGGCTTACAATATGTGACATTTAAATATTTGGGTACAGCACAAGCACCTCAAATGTATACTTAAGTAATTTGACTTTCAACTTATTTGTTCATTTGTTTGTGAATTCCTCCGTGTTTTGCAGACCTCCATTTGGCGGCGGAGCTGGGGAAAACTCTGCTGGAGAGAAACAAGGAGCTGGAGGATTCCCTGCAGCTGATGTACATCACCAACGAGGAGCAGGTGCAGGAGATCGAGGTACGGAGGATATGCTGAATTATTATTATTACATTAAAGAGACCTATGATGCTAATTTTCAGGTTTCATTGTATGTACCGTCTCTACTTTAAAGAAGTCATGTGACCGTGCTGTAGTTCCTTTATAGCCCAACATTAGCCACCTTTAGCTTAGCGGTGGTGACGTGAAGTCATGTGACCGTGCTGTAGTTCCTTTATAGCCCAACATTAGCCACCTTTAGCTTAGCGGTGGTGATGTGAAGTCATGTGACCGTGCTGTAGTTCCTTTTTAGCCCAACATTAGCCACCTTTAGCTTAGCGGTGGTGACGTGAAGTCATGTGACCCTGCTGTGGTTCCTTTATAGCCCAACATTAGCCACCTTTAGCTTAGCGGTGTTGACGTGAAGTCATGTGACCGTGCTGTAGTTCCTTTTTAGCCCAACATTAGCCACCTTTAGCTTAGCGGTGGTGATGTGAAGTCATGTGACCGTGCTGTAGTTCCTTTATAGCCCAACATTAGCCACCTTTAGCTTAGCGGTGTTGACTTGAAGTCATGTGACCCTGCTGTAGTTCCTTTATAGTCCAACATTAGCCTCATTTAGCTTAGCGGTGTTGACGTGAAGTCATGTGACCGTGCTGTAGTTCCTTTTTAGCCCAACATTAGCCTCCTTTAGCTTAGCGGTGGTGATGTGAAGTCATGTGACCGTGCTGTAGTTCCTTTATAGCCCAACATTAGCCGCCTTTAGCTTAGCGGTGGTGACGTGAAGTCATGTGACCCTGCTGTAGTTCCTTTATAGCCCAACATTAGCCTCATTTAGCTTAGCGGTGTTGACGTGAAGTCATGTGACCCTGCTGTAGTTCCTTTATAGCCCAACATTAGCCTCCTTTAGCTTAGCGGTGGTGATGTGAAGTCATGTGACCGTGCTGTAGTTCCTTTATAGCCCAACATTAGCCACCTTTAGCTTAGCGGAGGTGACGTGAAGTGATGCGACCGTGCTGTAGTTCCTTTATAGCCCAACATTAGCCACCTTTAGCTTAGCGGTGTTGACTTGAAGTCATGTGACCGTGCTGTAGTTCCTTTATAGCCCAACATTAGCCACCTTTAGCTTAGCGGTGTTAACGTGAAGTCATGTGACCGTGCTGTAGTTCCTTTATAGCCTAACGTTAGCTTTTTACTTCAAATTCGTTATATATTCCTAATGTTTGTTCATGTCTCCTTGTCTCCTGCAGTATCTGTCCAAGCAGCTGGACGTTCTCCGGGATATGAACGAACAACACGCCAAAGTTTACGAGCAGCTGGACGGGACGGCGCGGGAACTGGAACGCACCAACGTGTCTCTCGTGATCGACAGCAAGAACTCGCATCAGAAGATAGAGAGGTCAGTAACGGGGATTTTAAAGGAGCAATTTGGTGGCCTCCAATTCTGTTCCATTTCTGCTGATAAAACTACGGAACTTTCTCCCTTTTGACATCCGCTCTCCACTCTCTGTAGAAGCTTTTAAAAAACTACTGAAGACCCATCTTTTTACATTGGCTTTTGTTTCTCCTTGAGATGTGTGTGTTCTGTTCTTATGTTTGTTCCTTTCAGGACTCCACGTGCTCTGTGTTTTGTTTTTATGTTGACCTTAATTTCTGCCTCATGTTATTGTATTCATGTTTCTGTGGTCTTCATTTTAACTTTTGTTCTTTCTTGTGAAGCACTTTGTGAATTTTATTTCTATGAAAGGTGCTATACGAAATAAACGTATTATTATTATTATCATTATTAATTCCTCTCCCTTTCCCCCAGGTTGACCGGGACCATCGATGCTCTGCAGGTCCAGGTGGAGACGCTCTCCGGACAGGTGGAGCAGCTTCGCTCCATGGAGCAGCTCCGAGTCCGCAGGGAGAAACGGGAGCGCCGGAAAACTATCCACTCCTTCCCCTGCCTGCGAGAGCTCTGCACCGCACCCGGGTACTGATCTCCAACCATCTGTGATCTATAATGATAAAATACAATAACACTTCAGCGTTAAATCAGCAGCTCCATTTGCAAAATCAACAAGGACACATTTTTAAGACAAGAAATGGAAACATACGTTCAAGATGCTTCAACGTACATTTGATCTTGGATTAAACTCAACGGCAAATATAAAAGTCTTGAGCCTGGAGTTAAAAGTAGTCAGAGTTGCAGCGGACCTGCAGGTTTCTGGTAGTTTGTTCCAGATATTTGGCAATACCCCTAACAATCTTTACTTGCCAAAACGTTAGATGGCTATCTCGTAAGATAACGATATCTTGCTTCAGAGTGTTTTTATAACTCTGTGTTTGTCTTGTCTCGTTGTCAGGTATGAGGATCAGTTTGTGGTGGGTCGGGCAGAGAGCTTCACGGTGGATGCAAAGCGCCCTCCGTTCGAAGAGGAGAACCAGCACCTGCGGGAGGCGGTGTCTGCGCTGCGAGGCGCGGCCCGGACGGAGAGGGGGAGACGGGAGGGAGTGGAGCGGGAGTGCAACCTCCTGCTGGGGGAGTTCTCCCGCCTGCAGACACGCGTGCAGGTACGAAATCAGAATCAGAATAACTTTATTTCAATCAGGAGAGACAAGTTTTCTTTTGATATGACGATATATATTTATTGCCGGGAATACACAGATGCATGTAATGGTGTTTGGCGATTAGACCCCGTTGTGCTGGAATATCATTCGGGAGGGGAAAACCGAACCGATGAACCGTCTAGACACTGGTGGTGGTGAAGGCATGAAGGGATTGATGGAGGTCGGCCTGAAGAGTAGTGGTTTGAGCTTGACCTTGGATTTGGAAGAAAGGAAGGTGGAGGAGGGCTGCGTTGAGTCTACTGAAATGACAACTGTGAGGAGGGGAGAGAGCAGATTTAAAGGTTTAGCAATGCACTATGATAGGCTTGTGTGAATAGAGCGAAGTGATAGGTTTAGCTGGGAGTGAAGAGAGAAAGTAGTAAACTGGGAATATGTGAATGAATGACTCAAGATGGTCTTCCTGGTTGAACTTGCGCTAAGCTTCATTCACTTCAATATCTTATATATAATAAACTCAATTTCGATTTTCATTTGCTCTTTCTTTCAGGATGCTGAGAGCTGCCAGGCGAGGGTCCGTGAGCTGGAGGTTGAGCTTCAGGAGCTTCAGCAGCTTCGTCGCGCTCGCACCTTCCTGATGAGCAGCGAGGACGACGGCACCACGATAACACAAACCGTCCTGAACAGCACGCCGGAGACAGACACCTTCCTGGAGGTGGAGGTGAGCGAGGAGACGGGGGGCGGCGTGCGAGAGGCGAATGAAGGCGGGGGGAAGAGCGTCGGAGGGGAAACTCTCCCGGAGTCCAGCCCCGTGAGGAAGAGCTGCAGCGACACGGCGCTGAACGCCATCGTGGCTCGAGATGCGTCCGGGAGGCGGAGAGGAAGCTACGCTCTCCACGCCAATAGTGTGCGGAAAAGAGGCATGTCCATCCTTTTTAACTTTGTTTATTGGTTTTTTTCAACAGCATACAGTTATTCTATCAGAGCATGTATCACAAGTAGGTAAACAAATCTTCACTCTATAGAAAAATAGGTAGAGTAATGTTAGGAAACTCCCCCTGGTCTCCGGCTTGAGCTTCAACCTCAGGATCCATGTATCTGTGATCCTCTCCAGAATGGAAGGAGTCATCACATACAGAGACTAGTTCCTGAGCAGTGTCCTTCACATGCTGATATCCAAGAGAGGGAGTTACACAGTCACAAGGTGCAGGAATAGAAAGCAGTATTCAATGTTTACTTCAGATTAGCTCCACGTCAGAAATGAGCATGCTTGATGTCTCTCCATAGAGGCTGAATCATCATGTTAATCACATAGCTATCATCTGCCTCAAACAGTCCTGATGCTCTTCTAGGTAATCACACATCCTGTCATGTTCACAGCTACAGTTGATACCTTTGTTATCTTGTGACTCTCATGTTGGAAGAGGATATTCAGGATTTTACCAACAAGTAACGATGTAAATTCTGCTTAACAGGCATGTCCATCCTGAGGGAAGTTGACGAGCAGTACCACGCCCTCCTGGAGAAATACGAGGAGTTGTTGGGGAAGTGTCGGCGCCACGAGGAGAGTCTGTGTCACGCCGGAGTCCAAACTTCACGACCCGTCTCCAGAGATCCGTCCATGAAAGACTGCGCTATCGGACCCACGCCGGCGCCGCCCCCCACCCCGACGCAGTCGCCCTCCACCCCCGAGGCCATGGAGAGCATCAGCAAGCAGGTGGACGCCGTGGATAAGAGGCTGGGACAAAGCACGCCGGAGTACAAAGCGCTTTTTAAAGAGATCTTCTCCCGGATCCAGAAGACCAAGATGGACATCAAAGCTACCAAAGTTGCTAAGGCGAGCAAGTCTGGCAAATCGGGCAAATCTAGTAAACAGTAGATGTTTAAAACACAGTTTGGCTCTAGAGAGGATGATAAGTGCTACATCAGTGTTTGTAGAGAGAGAGTTAAACTGCTTAACTTTAGTTCAGTTCACTTAGAGGTCAAATAAAAGCACGCCGTTTCATCGTGAGAATTCGTAGCCTTCACGAGAATCTGATTAGCATGTAGGACATTTCAATCATATCTGAATTAAGTTCACCCTAGAGCTGGGTAATACTACATATATCACAACATTTCTAAAATAAAGACCGTGATTCGTTAGCACGTTAGCCTTTCGTGACTCGTTAGTCACATGACTTCCGTGTCACTCTCACGAGTTGTTCTTAAAAGCTAGTCACTTAGGTTTGGTAACTTGTTCGAGTCGACAGTCACTCATTAGTTGCGTGAGTCAATTGTAGACCACAACATTCTTGTCTTACATGACGATACCGATAAAACATCGAAACACGGTTTGGCTCTAGAGCGGACGATAAAATGCTATTTCAGGGTTTGTAGAAAGAGAGTTAAACTGCTTAACTTAAGTACAGTTCACTTAGAGGTCATATAGAAGCACGCTGTTTCATCGTGAGAATTCGTAGCCTTCACGAGAATCTGATTAGCATGTAAGACGTTTCAATCTGAGAGCTGGGTAATACTACATATATCGCAAAACATTTTAAACCTCAATCTCGATATTGTATCGGATAGAAAATGGATGCCAGCTGTAAAACTTGAGGAAAGACAGCGAGACAGGAAACTTAATTTATAAAATGAAGACCGTGATTCGTTAGCTTTTCGTGACTCGTTAGTCACATGACTTCCGTGTTACTCTCACAAGTTGTTCCTAAAAGCTAGTCACTTAGGGTTTGGTAACTTGTTCGAGTCAACAGTTACTACATTCTTGTCTTACACGATGATACCGATAAAACATCGATATATTGCCCAGCCCTCAGTCACCCTCATATTCTGTCCTTCAGCGTTCTTACTCAATATTTACCGGCTTTACTGCCTTACTCCTAACACATATCACTAACACAATGCTATCCAATTAGCCTCTCTTTAGCCTCACAAGTGCACTACATGTCAAAGCTTAGAAATGGATGAAAACATGGACATCTAATACTAACATAAACTGAGGTTTATTATAATGGACTCTACTAACAAGTGTATAACTACAGTAAGAGAGATGAATCCTCTCAGCGCTGTCTGTCTCAAGAACTAACTTCAGTTGCTAAAAATCCTCCTCTCTTATTACACATTGAAATTAGCCTTTGATGATTGCTTCTCTTGCACCGTTCTCTCTGTGACCTTACTGCTCACGTTCGTTGTGCCTCACCCTTTAATGTAGAGATTTTGCAGAATAGATTTATTCCAGATGAGGAGATTGATATCCCTGACATGTCTTTACAGCAAATATGAAGCTACAGCCAGTTAGCCTAGCTTAGCATTGTGGTGGGAGTTTATATATCAAATGTGGATATAGAATCAAACCCTTCAACAAATCTGCTTATTAAGAACATTTCCAGACTATTTTGTTTGCCAGTGGGGGGTAATCTTGAGAAACTAGCAAGAGTTTAGTAGATTTGAGAAGTATCTAAAGTATAAATCCATACCGATTTCCAAGCTAGCAGCACTAGCTACAAAAGTGGCTAACTCTAGCAGAAAAGCCGCAACACTAATTGTTATTGAGCAAAATGAGAACGTCCGGACAGACTTATTAAAACTTCTTCACGCAGCTTAAATTCGCTGTTAGCTTTGGACGGAGCTAGGCTACTTTACCGTTAGCATAGCGAGCTAACGGACTGCTAAGTATCTTTGTCGGCAAGACAGCAAATACACGTGTTTCCCCAAAATGTTAAACTAGTTTAACATGCCAGAGGAAGTCAGATAAGAGGCATGCTAACTGGAAAGAAAGCCAGACAGGAAACTTAATTTACGTTTGTGATATAAATACCGTTTCCTACCACTGTGCAAAAGTTATTTCAGCGCTTTGAGGTACAGAAAAGTGTTTCTTATTTATAGCAGTAATTGATATCTACAATACAGGCTTTGGACGGACTTACTAAATCTGCTTTTATTCGCTAGCTTTGGCCAGGCTAGTTGTTTACCCTGTCTGTAGCTAAGCAAGCTAACGTACTGATAGCTGTCTGTAGCTAAGCAAGCTAACGTACTGATAGCTGTCTTTAGCTAAGCAAGCTAACGTACTGATAGCTGTCTGTAGCTAAGCAAGCTAACGTACTGATAGCTGTCTTTAGCTAAGCAAGCTAACGTACTGATAGGTATACCACACTTTCACTAAAGATAGCTATCGGCAAGAAAGCAAATAGGTGTATTTCTCAAAATGTTAAATGAGTTTAAGATGCCTTAGGTCTAGGAGATCAGATACAAAGGGACGGGATGCAGACGTGTGTTTTTGTTTGTAGCAGTACGTGATATCTACAGGTTTTAGTTGACTTGTTTTATGAATGTTTAACTCTGATGATCCCACTGAGAAGCTGCTGTCTTGCAAAAGACAATCTCTGCAGATGTTTCACTATTTCATGGCCATTAAAGACAGATAATAAAACACCAATGTTGGGTTATCACCGCATGTTAGTGTTCCTAACACACGAGGGAATGGAATGGGATTATAAATGGACAGCATGAAGATTAAAACTAGAACTTGGACCCTTTTTTAAGAAATTGGTCCAAAGATGATAACTGATATTATATTCCTTCTTAGCTTTTTATACACGTGTTGTATTTCTCTTTAATTGAAGCTAAACAGAGGCACTGTAACCAGTATAAGGCTTCACACAGGGCTTTGTCTAACACCTAACCGACTTACCAAACCTGCTAACATATCGCACCTTTTTCCAACAATATAGCCTTTTTCTGGGTAGCCTCTTATGTATGAACCTTTGACAAAATAAATGTTATTACAGCTCATTTTATACTTAATTTGTGAAGATAAAAGTTGAAAATGTTGCACAGCGGACAAATGAGGGACCCTCTACTTGTGTTTGAGGCTAATTGATAAAAACTAAGGATGCACTAATATTGATCTTTAGAATAACATGGTGAACTTCAATGCTAGCCTACAACGATATGTCACCCCTGCAAATATTGGTGCATCCCAAATAAAACGAGAGGAAGATGGTTTGCCTGCAACCTGGTACTGAAATCTGAACGATGAAAGAAAGGATAGTTGATTGTTGTACCGAATTGTTTTGGATTTTGGTGCACGAGTGAATTTAAAGTCATGTCTTATGAGTGTGTAGACGGAGGAATATGTAGAACAAACCAGAGCTTGTTAAAGTCTCACGAGGTTCCTGTATTCTAAAGTTTTACCTGTTGCACTTGGCGCTTAATTTTTGCATATTTAGGATAGCTGATATGAAAATGTACGTGTATTTATTTTTGTCTGAATGTTTTTTTTACTTTTCCAGTGCCTAAATGTGAATGTCACTAACAAACTGTCGAAATAAACTTTATTTAATTTGTTTTAATTGTATCATCCACTTTAAACATGTGCATTATTTTTTAAGATATTGGCATTACAGTTTACTCTGCTCTTGTATTAAGTTTGTCATTACTGAACTACCCTGTTAATAAAGCAAACAATGCATCCTGTGTTGTTGTTTTTACTGGATATAAAGGACAGTGTGAAGTTTTTTGTTAAGTTTTTTACTTTCCGATCTCCTCCAGGGTACAATAGGAGTACTTTGCAGTACTTAGTCCCGCCAAACTCTTTAGTCCCTGGAACTGTCCTAGTATATCGCGTTCACACCGGAATATGTCCCTGAGGGAGGATTAGGCAAATGAAGCTGCTGACGTCACTTCTTCTTCTTCTGCTTTGGGTTTACTGGCAGCAGGCCGCAAACAACTTCAGGGCGTATACTGCCGCCCAAAGTCCCTGAGTCCCCCCTGAGTTGGGCACTGGCTTCAGTAGAAGCTGCTGGGTAGTGTCTTCCGAGTAAATCGCCAGAAGCGCAGACACCTCATCTCCACCGCTCCCATGTTTTTTTGTGTTGTCATAAGTTAGTCTCTCTCCGTTAGTGCGCTGGGCTAATGCTAATGCTAATAATGCTAATGCGGGCAAATAAAATGGCGGCTTCACAAAACTTTTCAGAGTTTTACGGGGCGTGGTTTGCAATTCGCCCAGCCAATCAGAAATTGGAACCTTTTCCTCCCCATGAAAATCCCTGCTCTCTAGCAGGGACTGAAAAGGTGGGAAAAGGTTCCCGAGAACTAAGTTCTCGTTCCAGATCTTTTTGGTGTGAACGCAAAATCCCAAGAACTATCGGAACTATTCCTGGGAAAAGTACTCCGGTGTGAAAGCGCCTAATGACGGCATGTCCCAAAACAAAATCGGAGTTTTGTTGGTTCTTTTATACTTTTTTTCGTTAATAAAAAATAGATATTATTATTTATTTGGATATTTTTACAATGCAAAACATAAAACCCAACATTCCATATAATTACATTTGAAATATTGATTTACATTTTTTTAATACAAATCAAGGTCCTATTTCTAATGACGTTTTAAGTTTATAGAGTTAGGTTGGTGTGGTACACAGATTTCGGGTTTTTCAATGTTAAAAAATAGTATCGTAAAAAAAACCTGGAACCACAATAGCAGGCTTTTTTATTTATACATATCTTTTCATTTAGTTATTTTTAGTTATGTTTTAATTTCATTTTGTCAAATTAAGAAGTGACAATGCACATAATTACCTCGAGCACTTGGGTCCATCTCGTAAATGTGCCAGATTTAGATATACTTTCTTTTTTCATTGCATTTCTTGGTTGTATATTGTCTATTTAAAAAATAGAATATAGTAAATATTACAACAGTTAAATAAAGACCTATCGTTATAATTGTGGCTTTTAATTTAGGCAGATTTTACGTACGAAAACGTGAATATTATAACCATTATCTGTAAATAAATGCATATAATATTATATTAGGATATTTTTAGAGTCTTTACGACTCATCAACGCTCACTCCGACCGCGTGGCCTAATGGATAAGGCGTCTGACTTCGAATCAGAAGATTGAGGGTTCGAGTCCCTTCGTGGTCGTCTTTTGCTCTTCTAGCAGCGATGTTTTCTTTATTGTTAACTTTAACGTTGAATAATGTTTTGTGGTTAATTCATACTCGCTGTAGACTTTACTAATGAATCCTTTTATTGTTTATATAGCTTCATTGCATATACCGGTCCACGATGAAGCTCCCTCTTTTCCCTTCTAGCGCCTGCAAACCTGTCGTTGTTGATTGTTTACCATTTTCTAAACGCTCCCCTATGAACACTTCTAATGTTTCTGACCAACATACCTCGCATTTGAGTTTGGTTCCCAGGTTATATCCTTTGTTACAACAATTGATCCACATTATTCGGCTTGTGGATCATAACATATCACACTGACTTGAATATGTCCGTATAAAACTACGGTATTCCACTCCGTCACATTTTGTTGGAAAGTACTGTATTTGTAGACAAAGGGAAAGTAGAAAAAGGGAGAAAACGACACGAGGGAAGGAAAGGTAAATGGTGTGTAGAGTCTGACATCTAGTGGTGGCATTCTGTATAAGCATGGGAAATGCAGGACATGTTTATAGTGGCAACAGTGTTCAATTTTAGTTCTGATTCTTATTATGCATTAATAGGAGAATGTTCACTCTTGTTATTTATATCTAATGAAAATAAATAATGGTTCCCTATGCATACACCGGCTGTTGTTATATCAGTATGTAGTGTCTCTACTTTAAAGAGTCCTCTCCTGCTGATGTTCAGGTGTATATCAGTATGTAGTGTCTCTACTTTAAAGAGTCCTCTCCTGCTGATGTTCAGGTGTATATCAGTATGTAGTGTCTCTACTTTAAAGAGTCCTCTCCTGCTGATGTTCAGGTGTATATCAGTATGTAGTGTCTCTACTTTAAAGAGTCCTCTCCTGCTGATGTTCAGGTGTATATCAGTATGTAGTGTCTCTACTTTAAAGAGTCCTCTCCTGCTGATGTTCAGGTGTATGTCAGTAGTGTCTCTACTTTAAAGAGTCCTCTCCTGCTGATGTTCAGGTGTATATCAGTATGTAGTGTCTCTACTTTAAAGAGTCCTCTCCTGCTGATGTTCAGGTGTATATCAGTATGTAGTGTCTCTACTTTAAAGAGTCCTCTCCTGCTGATGTTCAGGTGTATATCAGTATGTAGTGTCTCTACTTTAAAGAGTCCTCTCCTGCTGATGTTCAGGTGTATATCAGTTTGTAGTGTCTCTACTTTAAAGAGTCCTCCCCTGCTGATGTTCAGGTGTATATCAGTATGTAGTGTCTCTACTTTAAAGAGTCCTCTCCTGCTGATGTTCAGGTGTATATCAGTATGTAGTGTCTCTACTTTAAAGAGTCCTCTCCTGCTGATGTTCAGGTGTATATCAGTATGTAGTGTCTCTACTTTAAAGAGTCCTCTCCTGCTGATGTTCAGGTGTATATCAGTATGTAGTATCTCTACTTTAAAGAGTCCTCTCCTGCTGATGTTCAGGTGTATATCAGTATGTAGTGTCTCTACTTTAAAGAGTCCTCTCCTGCTGATGTTCAGGTGTATATCAGTTTGTAGTGTCTCTACTTTAAAGAGTCCTCTCCTGCTGATGTTCAGGTGTATATCAGTATGTAGTGTCTCTACTTTAAAGAGTCCTCTCCTGCTGATGTTCAGGTGTATATCAGTATGTAGTGTCTCTACTTTAAAGAGTCCTCTCCTGCTGATGTTCAGGTGTATATCAGTATGTAGTGTCTCTACTTTAAAGAGTCTTCTCCAGCTGATGTTCAGGTGTATATCAGTTTGTAGTGTCTCTACTTTAAAGAGTCCTCTCCTGCTGATGTTCAGGTGTATATCAGTATGTAGTGTCTCTACTTTAAAGAGTCCTCTCCTGCTGATGTTCAGGTGTATATCAGTATGTAGTGTCTCTACTTTAAAGAGTCCTCTCCTGCTGATGTTCAGGTGTATATCAGTATGTAGTGTCTCTACTTTAAAGAGTCCTCTCCTGCTGATTTTCAGGTGTATATCAGTATGTAGTATCTCTACTTTAAAGAGTCCTCTCCTGCTGATGTTCAGGTGTATATCAGTATGTAGTGTCTCTACTTTAAAGAGTCCTCTCCTGCTGATGTTCAGGTGTATATCAGTTTGTAGTGTCTCTACTTTAAAGAGTCCTCTCCTGCTGATGTTCAGGTGTATATCAGTATGTAGTGTCTCTACTTTAAAGAGTCCTCTCCTGCTGATGTTCAGGTGTATATCAGTATGTAGTTTCTCTACTTTAAAGAGTCCTCTCCTGCTGATGTTCAGGTGTATATCAGTATGTAGTGTCTCTACTTTAAAGAGTCCTCTCCTGCTGATGTTCAGGTGTATATCAGTATGTAGTGTCTCTACTTTAAAGAGTCCTCTCCTGCTGATGTTCAGGTGTATATCAGTATGTAGTGTCTCTACTTTAAAGAGTCCTCTCCTGCTGATGTTCAGGTGTATATCAGTATGTAGTGTCTCTACTTTAAAGAGTCCTCTCCTGCTGATGTTCAGGTGTATATCAGTATGTAGTGTCTCTACTTTAAAGAGTCCTCTCCTGCTGATGTTCAGGTGTATATCAGTATGTAGTGTCTCTACTTTAAAGAGTCCTCTCCTGCTGATGTTCAGGTGTATATCAGTATGTAGTGTCTCTACTTGAAAGAGTCCTCTCCTGCTGATGTTCAGGTGTATATCAGTATGTAGTGTCTCTACTTTAAAGAGTCCTCTCCTGCTGATGTTCAGGTGTATATCAGTATGTAGTGTCTCTACTTTAAAGAGTCCTCTCCTGCTGATGTTCAGGTGTATATCAGTTTGTAGTGTCTCTACTTTAAAGAGTCCTCTCCTGCTGATGTTCAGGTGTATATCAGTATGTAGTGTCTCTACTTTAAAGAGTCCTCTCCTGCTGATGTTCAGGTGTATATCAGTATGTAGTGTCTCTACTTTAAAGAGTCCTCTCCTGCTGATGTTCAGGTGTATATCAGTATGTAGTGTCTCTACTTTAAAGAGTCCTCTCCTGCTGATGTTCAGGTGTATATCAGTATGTAGTGTCTCTACTTTAAAGAGTCCTCTCCTGCTGATGTTCAGGTGTATATCAGTATGTAGTGTCTCTACTTTAAAGAGTCCTCTCCTGCTGATGTTCAGGTGTATATCAGTTTGTAGTGTCTCTACTTTAAAGAGTCCTCTCCTGCTGATGTTCAGGTGTATATCAGTATGTAGTGTCTCTACTTTAAAGAGTCCTCTCCTGCTGATGTTCAGGTGTATATCAGTATGTAGTGTCTCTACTTTAAAGAGTCCTCTCCTGCTGATGTTCAGGTGTATATCAGTATGTAGTGTCTCTACTTTAAAGAGTCCTCTCCTGCTGATGTTCAAGTGTATATCAGTATGTAGTGTCTCTACTTTAAAGAGTCCTCTCCTGCTGATGTTCAGGTGTATATCAGTATGTAGTGTCTCTACTTTAAAGAGTCCTCTCCTGCTGATGTTCAGGTGTATATCAGTATGTAGTGTCTCTACTTTAAAGAGTCCTCTCCTGCTGATGTTCAGGTGTATATCAGTATGTAGTGTCTCTACTTTAAAGAGTCCTCTCCTGCTGATGTTCAGGTGTATATCAGTATGTAGTGTCTCTACTTTAAAGAGTCCTCTCCTGCTGATGTTCAGGTGTATATCAGTATGTAGTGTCTCTACTTTAAAGAGTCCTCTCCTGCTGATGTTCAGGTGTATATCAGTATGTAGTGTCTCTACTTTAAAGAGTCCTCTCCTGCTGATGTTCAGGTGTATATCAGTATGTAGTGTCTCTACTTTAAAGAGTCCTCTCCTGCTGATGTTCAGGTGTATATCAGTATTGTAGTGTCTCTACTTTAAAGAGTCCTCTCCTGCTGATGTTCAGGTGTATATCAGTATGTAGTGTCTCTACTTTAAAGAGTCCTCTCCTGCTGATGTTCAGGTGTATATCAGTATGTAGTGTCTCTACTTTAAAGAGTCCTCTCCTGCTGATGTTCAGGTGTATATCAGTATGTAGTGTCTCTACTTTAAAGAGTCCTCTCCTGCTGATGTTCAGGTGTATATCAGTTGTAGTGTCTCTACTTTAAAGAGTCCTCTCCTGCTGATGTTCAGGTGTATATCAGTATGTAGTGTCTCTACTTTAAAGAGTCCTCTCCTGCTGATGTTCAGGTGTATATCAGTATGTAGTGTCTCTACTTTAAAGAGTCCTCTCCTGCTGATGTTCAGGTGTATATCAGTATGTAGTGTCTCTACTTTAAAGAGTCCTCTCCTGCTGATGTTCAGGTGTATATCAGTTATGTAGTGTCTCTACTTTAAAGAGTCCTCTCCTGCTGATGTTCAGGTGTATATCAGTATGTAGTGTCTCTACTTTAAAGAGTCCTCTCCTGCTGATGTTCAGGTGTATATCAGTATGTAGTGTCTCTACTTTAAAGAGTCCTCTCCTGCTGATGTTCAGGTGTATATCAGTATGTAGTGTCTCTACTTTAAAGAGTCCTCTCCTGCTGATTTTCAGGTGTATATCAGTATGTAGTATCTCTACTTTAAAGAGTCCTCTCCTGCTGATGTTCAGGTGTATATCAGTATGTAGTGTCTCTACTTTAAAGAGTCCTCTCCTGCTGATGTTCAGGTGTATATCAGTTTGTAGTGTCTCTACTTTAAAGAGTCCTCTCCTGCTGATGTTCAGGTGTATATCAGTATGTAGTGTCTCTACTTTAAAGAGTCCTCTCCTGCTGATGTTCAGGTGTATATCAGTATGTAGTTTCTCTACTTTAAAGAGTCCTCTCCTGCTGATGTTCAGGTGTATATCAGTATGTAGTGTCTCTACTTTAAAGAGTCCTCTCCTGCTGATGTTCAGGTGTATATCAGTATGTAGTGTCTCTACTTTAAAGAGTCCTCTCCTGCTGATGTTCAGGTGTATATCAGTATGTAGTGTCTCTACTTTAAAGAGTCCTCTCCTGCTGATGTTCAGGTGTATATCAGTATGTAGTGTCTCTACTTTAAAGAGTCCTCTCCTGCTGATGTTCAGGTGTATATCAGTATGTAGTGTCTCTACTTTAAAGAGTCCTCTCCTGCTGATGTTCAGGTGTATATCAGTATGTAGTGTCTCTACTTTAAAGAGTCCTCTCCTGCTGATGTTCAGGTGTATATCAGTATGTAGTGTCTCTACTTGAAAGAGTCCTCTCCTGCTGATGTTCAGGTGTATATCAGTATGTAGTGTCTCTACTTTAAAGAGTCCTCTCCTGCTGATGTTCAGGTGTATATCAGTATGTAGTGTCTCTACTTTAAAGAGTCCTCTCCTGCTGATGTTCAGGTGTATATCAGTATGTAGTGTCTCTACTTTAAAGAGTCCTCTCCTGCTGATGTTCAGGTGTATATCAGTATGTAGTGTCTCTACTTTAAAGAGTCCTCTCCTGCTGATGTTCAGGTGTATATCAGTATGTAGTGTCTCTACTTTAAAGAGTCCTCTCCTGCTGATGTTCAGGTGTATATCAGTATGTAGTGTCTCTACTTTAAAGAGTCCTCTCCTGCTGATGTTCAGGTGTATATCAGTATGTAGTGTCTCTACTTTAAAGAGTCCTCTCCTGCTGATGTTCAGGTGTATATCAGTATGTAGTGTCTCTACTTTAAAGAGTCCTCTCCTGCTGATGTTCAGGTGTATATCAGTTTGTAGTGTCTCTACTTTAAAGAGTCCTCTCCTGCTGATGTTCAGGTGTATATCAGTATGTAGTGTCTCTACTTTAAAGAGTCCTCTCCTGCTGATGTTCAGGTGTATATCAGTATGTAGTGTCTCTACTTTAAAGAGTCCTCTCCTGCTGATGTTCAGGTGTATATCAGTATGTAGTGTCTCTACTTTAAAGAGTCCTCTCCTGCTGATGTTCAGGTGTATATCAGTATGTAGTGTCTCTACTTTAAAGAGTCCTCTCCTGCTGATGTTCAGGTGTATATCAGTATGTAGTGTCTCTACTTTAAAGAGTCCTCTCCTGCTGATGTTCAGGTGTATATCAGTATGTAGTGTCTCTACTTTAAAGAGTCCTCTCCTGCTGATGTTCAGGTGTATATCAGTATGTAGTGTCTCTACTTTAAAGAGTCCTCTCCTGCTGATGTTCAGGTGTATATCAGTATGTAGTGTCTCTACTTTAAAGAGTCCTCTCCTGCTGATGTTCAGGTGTATATCAGTATGTAGTGTCTCTACTTTAAAGAGTCCTCTCCTGCTGATGTTCAGGTGTATATCAGTATGTAGTGTCTCTACTTTAAAGAGTCCTCTCCTGCTGATGTTCAGGTGTATATCAGTATGTAGTGTCTCTACTTTAAAGAGTCCTCTCCTGCTGATGTTCAGGTGTATATCAGTATGTAGTGTCTCTACTTTAAAGAGTCCTCTCCTGCTGATGTTCAGGTGTATATCAGTATGTAGTGTCTCTACTTTAAAGAGTCCTCTCCTGCTGATGTTCAGGTGTATATCAGTATGTAGTGTCTCTACTTTAAAGAGTCCTCTCCTGCTGATGTTCAGGTGTATATCAGTATGTAGTGTCTCTACTTTAAAGAGTCCTCTCCTGCTGATGTTCAGGTGTATATCAGTATGTAGTGTCTCTACTTTAAAGAGTCCTCTCCTGCTGATGTTCAGGTGTATATCAGTTTGTAGTGTCTCTACTTTAAAGAGTCCTCTCCTGCTGATGTTCAGGTGTATATCAGTATGTAGTGTCTCTACTTTAAAGAGTCCTCTCCTGCTGATGTTCAGGTGTATATCAGTATGTAGTGTCTCTACTTTTAAAGAGTCCTCTCCTGCTGATGTTCAGGTGTATATCAGTATGTAGTGTCTCTACTTTAAAGAGTCCTCTCCTGCTGATGTTCAGGTGTATATCAGTATGTAGTGTCTCTACTTTAAAGAGTCCTCTCCTGCTGATGTTCAGGTGTATATCAGTATGTAGTGTCTCTACTTTAAAGAGTCCTCTCCTGCTGATGTTCAGGTGTATATCAGTATGTAGTGTCTCTACTTTAAAGAGTCCTCTCCTGCTGATGTTCAGGTGTATATCAGTATGTAGTGTCTCTACTTTAAAGAGTCCTCTCCTGCTGATGTTCAGGTGTATATCAGTATGTAGTGTCTCTACTTTAAAGAGTCCTCTCCTGCTGATGTTCAGGTGTATATCAGTATGTAGTGTCTCTACTTTAAAGAGTCCTCTCCTGCTGATGTTCAGGTGTATATCAGTATGTAGTGTCTCTACTTTAAAGAGTCCTCTCCTGCTGATGTTCAGGTGTATATCAGTATGTAGTGTCTCTACTTTAAAGAGTCCTCTCCTGCTGATGTTCAGGTGTATATCAGTATGTAGTGTCTCTACTTTAAAGAGTCCTCTCCTGCTGATGTTCAGGTGTATATCAGTATGTAGTGTCTCTACTTTAAAGAGTCCTCTCCTGCTGATGTTCAGGTGTATATCAGTATGTAGTGTCTCTACTTTAAAGAGTCCTCTCCTGCTGATGTTCAGGTGTATATCAGTATGTAGTGTCTCTACTTTAAAGAGTCCTCTCCTGCTGATGTTCAGGTGTATATCAGTTTGTAGTGTCTCTACTTTAAAGAGTCCTCTCCTGCTGATGTTCAGGTGTATATCAGTATGTAGTGTCTCTACTTTAAAGAGTCCTCTCCTGCTGATGTTCAGGTGTATATCAGTATGTAGTGTCTCTACTTTAAAGAGTCCTCTCCTGCTGATGTTCAGGTGTATATCAGTATGTAGTGTCTCTACTTTAAAGAGTCCTCTCCTGCTGATGTTCAGGTGTATATCAGTACGTAGTGTCTCTACTTTAAAGAGTCCTCTCCTGCTGATGTTCAGGTGTATATCAGTATGTAGTGTCTCTACTTTAAAGAGTCCTCTCCTGCTGATGTTCAGGTGTATATCAGTATGTAGTGTCTCTACTTTAAAGAGTCCTCTCCTGCTGATGTTCAGGTGTATATCAGTATGTAGTGTCTCTACTTTAAAGAGTCCTCTCCTGCTGATGTTCAGGTGTATATCAGTATGTAGTGTCTCTACTTTAAAGAGTCCTCTCCTGCTGATGTTCAGGTGTATATCAGTATGTAGTGTCTCTACTTTAAAGAGTCCTCTCCTGCTGATGTTCAGGTGTATATCAGTATGTAGTGTCTCTACTTTAAAGAGTCCTCTCCTGCTGATGTTCAGGTGTATATCAGTACGTAGTGTCTCTACTTTAAAGAGTCCTCTCCTGCTGATGTTCAGGTGTATATCAGTATGTAGTGTCTCTACTTTAAAGAGTCCTCTCCTGCTGATGTTCAGGTGTATATCAGTATGTAGTGTCTCTACTTTAAAGAGTCCTCTCCTGCTGATGTTCAGGTGTATATCAGTATGTAGTGTCTCTACTTTAAAGAGTCCTCTCCTGCTGATGTTCAGGTGTATATCAGTATGTAGTGTCTCTACTTTAAAGAGTCCTCTCCTGCTGATGTTCAGGTGTATATCAGTATGTAGTGTCTCTACTTTAAAGAGTCCTCTCCTGCTGATGTTCAGGTGTATATCAGTACGTAGTGTCTCTACTTTAAAGAGTCCTCTCCTGCTGATGTTCAGGTGTATATCAGTATGTAGTGTCTCTACTTTAAAGAGTCCTCTCCTGCTGATGTTCAGGTGTATATCAGTATGTAGTGTCTCTACTTTAAAGAGTCCTCTCCTGCTGATGTTCAGGTGTATATCAGTATGTAGTGTCTCTACTTTAAAGAGTCCTCTCCTGCTGATGTTCAGGTGTATATCAGTATGTAGTGTCTCTACTTTAAAGAGTCCTCTCCTGCTGATGTTCTGGTGTATATCAGTATGTAGTGTCTCTACTTTAAAGAGTCCTCTCCAGCTGAAAATGTGTTTAGAGTTTTGGAGATTTGATCTGAGGTTTTGCTCTTTGAGTGTGAGATTAAATAATTGTGCTTTATATATCATTTCAGTGTGCTAGCAACTGAAAAAGAAAATGTAATAGAAGGGTAAAACCAAAATAGCGTTGATTTTTTCTTGTCACGTAACAACCTGAACTACACCACTTCTGTAACTATTGGAACCCAAGCGATTCAATTCAATTAAAGTTTATTCAAAATCACAAATCCTATTAGTCTCAGAGTTCTTCACAAGTCAACAAACACAATGCAAAACAAAGCGATAAGCTGTCTCATAACCTAAACAAGTATTTTCCCTTTATTTTGAGTAAGTTCTGAAATAGACACGTGTCGTTAGTTACAGTCACTGTATGAGGATACAAGATGGATTGATTTGAATGCAAATGATGCCTTCAAAATGTCTTAAAATCAAATGTTCTGTACACACAAGATGCCAAAAACCAGAGGCCCCTCTCCTCTCTGAACCCTCCTCTTCTTAAAAAGTAATTTAATCCGGGTGGTGGGTCATTTGGCGTCCTTCGTCTCCGTCTTTGCCAGATTGTTTATCCTGCAGCTGCCTATCTGCTGCATGTCTAATTGTTTTTTAAAGAAGCACCGACGGCAGCCCTGGTGCTCGTCCTTTTATCCAAAAACGGTGTGATGCCTCTTCGCAAAAACCTCTGCCTCTGCCAGGATCTCCACAACCACCAACCTCTCTTTATTGTGAGGACATTGAACCTCTCATGGCACCAGCAGGGGGTTTTGGGGGTTTGGAGGTTTTGTGCCAAGCTCAGCAGTAACAGGTTTCTGAGGTTTGAAGAATCGAGGCGCGACGCCAACATGACCCGACCGCCCTGAACAAACAGACAGAAACATGGACAACACAAGGATGGAAACAGTCCACAGATAATAAATACAATTTCTCTTGTGGGTATCAGGATCAGAATCAGAAGACCTTTGTTCGTCCTACAGAGGGGACATGTACATTGTTACAGCAGAAAAGAGCAATTTACAAAATACACATCCTGGAACAGTTCTGATGACCGCCAGGTATGTTATAGTTATTAACGCCATATAGTATATATTGCACATAGTTGGTATTAACCCTTGTGTGGTGTTCATATTTTTGTTACTCAGCCAGTGTTCGTGGGTCTGGTGGACCCGCTGCCTTTTTGGGTTTCAATTCAACACAATCAAACTATTTTATGTTAAAATACTCAACAGATGTTGATAAGCAAGTAAGCAAGTATGTAAGTAAGCAAGTAAGCAAATAAGCAAGTAAGCAAGTAAGTAAGTAAGTAAGTAAGCAAGTAAGTAAGTAAGCAAGTAAGTAAGTAAGCAAGCAAGCAAGTAAACAAGCAAGTGTGAGTGTGTCTGACCTTCTTGTGTGCGCTGAAGATCCTCCTGAAGGAGTCCGGGTTCTTCTCTGCTGTTTTCCCTGTTGGAGGCCGGCGGGGGGGCCGAGGCGCCCGGGCCACAGCCCTGAGGCCGTCCTCCGAGAAATCAAGGACCTCTGCAGACCACCCACACACACACACACACACACACACACACACACACACACACACACACACACACACACACACACACACACACACACACACACACACACACACACACACACACAGAAGGCCCAGACAGGTGCACACCTACAATTTTCACACTTTTGTCAGCCCCGGGTAGGGGGGGGGGGGGGGTACAGTGGGTGGTCATTAAAAATGTGTTCTGATATATGTTCTTCACAGAAAATGAATCAAGGCCATTGAGTGTGAGTTTTTTTCTTTAGCTAAATAATGAAAACGGGTCCCACAGACCCGAACACCATACACGGGTTAAACAACAAGGGGTGTTATATACTTGTGAAGGATTGGTTTGAATTCAAGGAGCTTAACAAATAAAAGACAAATGCTTTACAAAAAAACAAAACAGATTTCCACAAAAAATCTAAACGTTTCTGAACTGTTTCTGATAACGTAAATTCCTACATTTCCCCCAAAAGTACCTTCCCACTTTGCGGTCATGTTGTGTCCCTTGGTTGTGTCTATTTGCAATCCCAGATAAATCAGACAAGTACAAATTGAGGCGTGAACATTTTAATATAAAAAGTAACTGACATGCTTGGTTTAATAAAGTCTTTCCACCATTTGTGTTTCTCTGTCTAAAGTCAAGTAAAGCTGAAAAGTATTAGTTTATGAAGCTTACCGTAAGCAACAATTCAGTTATTGACAGTCATTTCTTTTTTTATATGTCTTAATAAGTGTCAGAATAGTGTTTTGGATTATTATAGGTTTGAAGGAAAATGGAAGTAAGAACATTTTCAATACATGTATAACTGACAGTATGGGGGCGTTCACGGTCATTTATTTTTATTATCTGAAAAGGAAAACTACCTTTCTAGCTAACAGTGTTTACAGCACACACATTTGACAATAATCCCTTTTATACAATAACCCAACTTCGTTTTTCCATTAACTCTGATGAGTTTTGTTTATGTTCCGTTTTACTCCTGAAACATTTATGCCGCATTTTACACGCCGTCTTTGAAAATGAACATTTGAACGAGTTTCATGGGAGTACTTGAACGCAGCATTTGCTACTGGTTAGGCTAGGTCTAAACATATGACATACTAGCCGTTCCGGTTATGAATTTCAAAATAAAACTCGAAAAAGCCAACGAGCCAACAAACAACAAAATAATGCATCAAATTATAATTACATTATATTTGTATGCATAAATATTAGTAAGTCCATATTTTTAATATGTAATTTACATATTAAAACATTTCACTCGTTCTATAATATACACAATATTCCTTCCATCTGTTGTATCCTCCTTTTACTTTGTTAACACACACCACCTAACTTCCGGTTATGTCCCGTTAACTTGACTCTGACTCCAATGGAAGCTTCGTCTCGCGAACCGAAGGAAACAATCGATTCTGATTTAAGCTTTAAAAATAGGAGCATTATTTAATTAAACCAGTAAACTTACTACACATTAAACATTTCATCTGAGTCTGTCTTCCCGCCTGTGTGTTTCAAACCCGCTGATTCACCGTTAAAAGGTTCCGTTGGGCCTTGTTTATAAACTGAGAAACAGGCCGGAGGATCTTTAGAAAACCAAGTAAGTGTTAAAATATATATAAATATAATCACCAGTTGGTGTTAGTGCCCTGTTATAAAACTGCTTATGTTTGTATGTGTGCCTCGTGGAGCCACATTGTGTCAGCTTGTAGTTATTGTTATTAATATATTATTGTTAGCCGTTAGCCCGAAGCTAGCTCCAGTCTGCTGAGTTTCATGCTAAGCTAACGGCTAGCGTCACTAACAACTCGAGATAATAACGTTAATAGTGATTTTGTAACAAAAATATCACCAGGTTTTAATGTTTGCTTTGTCCACAGTGTATGGGTTTGTCTTCCCTCCATTAGTTTGTTTTCTATATGTCATATCAATCATATTTCCCCTGCTAGCATCACAGCTGATAGCTTTAAGTTTCTGTTGTTCAGTCTGTTAACAAAAACACATCAACATAGTTGGTGAGTAGAACTTTCATAAAAGCCTTTCTGATCCACTTTGTCAAAGCAAATCAGAATCCCTTATTTTCATTTAAAACCTTTATTTAACCAGGTAGGTCCCATTGAGATCATTGGTCTCTTTTCCAAGGGAGACCTGCAGCAAGTAGCAGGGTTCCTACGGTCATTGAAAACCTGGAAAAGTCATGGAAATTCAAAATGCTAATTTCAGGCCCTGGAAAAGTTATGGAAAACAATATTTTTCCCAACGTTTTGGAAAAGTCATGGAAATTTAACTAAAGTTGCATCAAATATAATTTATATTTTATCTAATCGCCGAAATAGTAATACTATAATGATAATAAATACTGTATCGTATAGTACTGAAACGTAACATGGCATTTAACTGACGAGGTATTTTGCTGGTGAGAGATTTTAGTTGCTTTATTTTTTTTTCGTTAGGCACAACATGTTTCATATGCAGACCTTATTCTCCTGTTCCATGTTAAAATAAACCATTTTCAGTGGTACCGCTGAGAAAGAGTCATTTTTTTTGGTCATGAAAAGTTAGGTAAAGGTCATGGAGAAGTCATTGGTGAAAAAGTGTATGAACCCTGAAGTAGGTTCCACATGAATACATAAAACAAAAAGGACATCATATTTACAGAGCTACATTTACATACCTAGAGACATTGGTAGGTACCAACAGTCTCAGATTACATAGCACCTATCCGAGCTTTAAAAACAGGCAGTGGAACCACATTTCTCAGTTTCAATTCTTTTTGCAGACTGTTCCAAGCAAGAGGAGCTGCACACATAAAAGCTTTCGTACCTACGTCAGTCCTTGCACTTGGCACATGTAACAAAACCACATCATGTGATCTCAGGCAGCAGCTACCTGCAACTCTCTGTGTGATCAGAGCAGATGTAAGATGGTAGTTTACCCAACATGGCTTTGTAGATGAACTCGTACCAGTGACTGAGCCTCCGTACAGTTAGGTGAAGGCAGACCTGCCCTGGCATACAGGGTGCTTTGATGAGTCAGTGCTTTACAGTTAGTGACACATCTCAGTGTCTCTTTGTCCCTCAACAGGGACATCATTACAAGTTAGAAGTATAGTGTCGTGTAAAGGGAATAGACTTATTTATTATATAAAAAAGTATGCACACGTTATGAATAATAAAACGCAATAAGTTAAACAACTATAACAGATAATTACACCATGGTAAAGAAAAAAATTGTATTGTATTGTATTGCACATTAGTGTGTTTTGCAAATCAGGGATATAAGCCAAAGTCAACTCTATTGTCAAGCTTTCAGTTTGTGTGTACAGAGAGAGAAATCGAAATACCGTTTCCCACAATCCAGAATACAAATATAAAAATATGTATAAATAACAGTCTATGTGTGGTGGTCTATCAAGGCCGTGATGTTTGTTTGTACTCTTAAATAATCCCCCCTCTTGCCCTCTAGAGAAATGACCCAGATGCAACAATGACATCCAGATTCGGTAAAACCTACAGCCGTAAGGGGGGGGAGGGCACGTCCAAGTTCGACGAGGTTCTGTCCACCAAGAGAGGCACCCTCAGCACCAAATGGGGCGACACCACCTACAAAGCCAAGGTGGGCTCAAAGCGTGCCGGAGCGCCCAAAAATGACTCGGTTCTGGAGGTCTACAAGAGACCCCGTCCGAGCGGAGACGGCATGGAGGATCCGTTCGGCTTCGACAGCGACGAGGAGTCCAAGCCGGTGTCGTCTCGCAGCAAGTCGTCCCCCGCTAAACCCAGCGCTGCCGAGCCCCCCCAGGCAGAGAGACCGGGGGCGGGGCTCTCTCTGAACATGGGAAGCATGTCCAGCCTTCAGGGGGGGGGAACCCACAGTCTGACGGCCTCCAGAGGGGCCTCCTCGTGGATGAACAACGACCGGAGCCAGCCCCCCCGGATTGTGGAGGACACGGCGCGCTTCTTCAACAGCAGCACTGCTACGACAGGTAATACACAGACAGAGACCTCTGAACCTGGGAAGGTCTTGAGTGTTCTAGTGTTAAGGCCAACATATGACATTCAAGATTCAAGGCTTTTATTGTGTACGTAGCTACAATGCAGATATGTCAATGACAATCTGAGGTCACAGGCTCCTCCAATGGTGCAACACAATATAACAGAGTATAAATAGTTAAAATAGTGCAAGTAAATACAAACAAAATGGAACAGAATAGTGCAAGGAGAGTCTGGAATATGATATATTAGATACATCTTTTTTAAGTTGCAGCCAGATGAATGTTATGGATGTTCTTTCAAAAGTCTTGGGATGAAAGTGTCTCTGAGTCTGGTGGTTTTAGTCCTGATGCTGCGGTACCGCCTGCCAGACGACAGACCTCTACACCTGGGAAGTGCTGCTTTTTGTTTATTTGCTATTTAGCTATTGAGTCATCTAAAAAAAACGCCAGAATAATGATGGAGCCCCTTTGGAATCGACAGATCTTTTTTCAATTCCATTCCATTTTTCCTACAACAATATTACACCAGCAGAAGTATAGTGCCGATAAAGTGAATAAGATTGGCTTAAAAAATGAAAAATAACTACGAATGCACAAGTTATCAACAACAAAAAACATTGCAGTAAGCAGCAGAAGTACACCATGGTAAAGAGTAGCAGTGTATACAGACGATATATTAAATGATAGAGGTAGCTGGTGCCGTATGCCAATTGTTAAGTTATTGAGAGAACAAATAAACGTGAGTTGCACACATTGGGAAGTTACTTTACTTCAGTGGTTCTGTACTTATTTCCTCTTATCAGGAGTAAACAAACCCTTCTCCAAGACATTCATTCATTTTTACCTGATTTCTACAGCATTGTTCTGTTCTGTGAATGAATGGAAACCTCATGCTCGTTACTCCTCTTTGCACTTTGTGGTTGGATGCAAACTGCATTTAGTTTTACGCTGTGCAATGACAATAAGATATCATCTAATACACAGAAGCCTTTAATCCTGCGTGGATCTGGACAGTGCTGCTTCTGTATCTGTGTCATCTAGTCATTCATCTATAAAATGACAATAATAATAGATGCCCATTAAGTAACACGTCAATAGAGTGGTGCCGTGACGCGTCCTAAAACCCGGAAGTGAGTCAGCATTTCTCCACTTCCTGTTCCCTCGTCTCAGAGCCAATGGGATAGCTGGAACTAAGGTCTGTGGTTGAGACACATTGAAGAGACGGATCACGTTTTGTTCTACGACATTAAATCCATCAGCAGTGACCCCACTGGTGATTTCTGAAGAGTGCACGTGTCTGAAAAACGATGGTTGTTACCAAGTGGCTGAATAGGACTACAGAAGTCGTGGAGGCCGTTGTACGTCATTACGCCGGACACGTAAACACTCCTCTAAGTTAGTTTGAAAGCAAGTAGCTGCCTCCTGCAAACTGTTCAAACAAACGCTTCAACTCGTTCCATTTAGAATCTGTATGTTTGAATATGGATCTGAAAGGTCCCATGTCATGCTCTTCTGGTTCTTACCCGTCCCCTTGTGTGTTATGAAGGTTTTTCTGCATGTAAACGGTCTGCAGAGTCACAAACCCTCAAAGTGCACCCTGTAGTGAGTAAAACTCTAACACAGAGAAGACCTGTCTGTGCTGCCCCAGAACGCCTCGTTGGACATTTCTCTTTTTCCATTGTTTGCTTCCTGGGTTCTGTGACGTGTGAACACCCAGATCAACAACAAATGACCGGATTGGCCCAAATGGACCAATCCGCGGAGCACCTCACACACCAGGACCCCTTGGCTAACTAACAGGGAGTCCCATTGACTTGCATAGAGCTCCCTGGTTGGTAATAGACGAGTTGGGATGGTGGAGAAAGGCTCTCCGCAGACCCATTCTCACAGCGTTAGAAACCTTTTTCTTACTCAATATCAAGCCACACTTATTGTTTTTACTTCGGCTGTGAGTGTGTGTGTGCTCAGGATGAGTGTCGCTTGTTCTCGCTGTATCGCCGACACGGAAACCTGTCCGCTCCTCACAGCAACGAGCTTCGCAACGTCCCGACCAATCAGAGCTGGGCTTACAGTGAGGGGGGGGGGCAGGAGCTCCAACAAGGCGTGTAGGACAGAGAGTGAATACACAGACTATACAGAGATGCTGTTGAGAAACCAATGTGAGTTTGGAACATTGAACAATGTACATCTATTCTAGTCGACCTCAACAATGGAACTATGATCAGTAGAAATGGCCGTGACATGGGACCTTTGAGTTGGCGTGACGTTGAAGCCGTGCTTGCTGTACTCCGCTGAAGTTCCTTTTTATAGCATAACGTTAGCATTTTGCTTCTGGACATTAGATTTATGATTCCAAAATTATAAAAGTAGGCATGTGGAGATTATCCGGCTGAACAAAACGTGAGCCGTCTCTTAAATGTGTTTCAACCACAGACCTTATTTCCAGCTAAGTCCTATGGAGAAACCTCATTGCATTTTTGTCGAGGTTCTAGGACGCGTCACTGCACCGCTCTATTCTACTTTGCTTTAACGAGGCGGAACACTTCCTGTGCAGAAGTTTCACAATAAAATCTTTCTGCGATTATCTCTTCTTTCACAAAATGCTTTTATTGTGAAATATATTTAGGAAGTGATTTTAAGATCTTGTTAATTTAGGAATTTTATAATATATATCATTTTTTTCAAAGGTTTAATTCAGTCGACAGAAAAAGGGTCTCTTAAATTATAAATAATCTAACAGAATAAATGAATCCTGCACCACTCTACATTGGGGAATTTGTTTCTAGGTATCCATAAAACCAATTGTCCTTTGGATATCTTGATGTGAGAGAGGGTCCTCCTGTGTTCTCGCCAAACGTAGCTTCACTCTGCGATGTCATCGAGTCGAAGTCCTGAAAGGCAAACTACTCTCAAATGATTGTAAATCGGCCAAATGGAAAGAGGTTAAAGACGGATGATAAAGCCCTCTGCTATTCTCCAAATGTGATGTTCCTTTGTGAGTTTTAACTTCTGAAAGTTAGGTAGCTAGTTGACCTACTTTCTAGCTTTACGCCTCTTCATCAACACCGTTCTATAAACCCACAGCTGATACAGATATTCTTTGATGTTACGCTGCAAAGCAATTTCCTGTCTCTGCTCTGAGTAACAAGTGTAATATTCATACGTTTGTTATCTGTGAAGGGCAGACGTGTCCGTGACGTGCTATTAGCCGTGTCTGTGTTATCCTTGACATGAAGCTTGGAAGTGTGTGTGTGTGTGTGTGTGTGTGTCCTGTTTTCAGTGTGTAAAGGTGCTATTTGAAGTGGTGCAATCGTTATGCACACACTCGTTCTGCTAAGTCTGTGAAGTTAACCAAAAACTAATCATGTGCTCAGAGCTGATAGTATTCTGTAGGTTGTAACCAGCTACTATTTAATTTGATTAAATGAAGCCGGTTTAAAGATTCTAGACATTTGGAAAAATGTGTTGGTTTGAAAACTATAGAAAGATGTTAGGATGTACATACAATGTGTTGGAGCGCTAGCCAATAAGAGCGTGCAGTAGTAGAAGTTGTTTTCTGTTGTATTTTGTAGCCAGCTTTCTGAGTCAGGATCAGGTCGTGGTACCTTTGCTTTTTGTGGTGCAATCACTATGCACACACTCGTTCTGCTAAGTCCGAGAAGTTAACCAAAAACTAATCATGTGCTCAGAGCTGATAGCTGACGTTCCGGAAGTAAACACAGGAGTCAAAAGCTACCACCTCCGAAATGAGTGTGAAGCGGCAACATTTAAAGACGTCAAGAACTGAGACTGTTGATGATAATATAGTTTACCAAGAGCGGGAGTTTCCCTCCGCTCTTCCCCACATACAACTAGCACAAGTTGTTTTCACTTCCTGTTGTTGTTATATTTTGCAGGCAGAACAAAACGTGGTACCCCTTGGCTAGCAGAATGAATTAGTTTTAGTTTTTGCTTTGCTGTGGACGTATAGAACACATTACAGGAAAAGGGAAAACCCCAAAAAAGCAGCTTCTTTCAAATAAACTTTTACAATATTTGACAACTCTGATTCCGTTTCCTCCCGTAGGAAATCCTCCGAGCTCCTCCTCGTCTTCCTCAGAGCCTCAGCACAGCTACTCGTGGTACCTGAACGCCTCGGAGAGCGACAAGAAGCCGCTGCCTCAGACCACCACTTTGAAAACGGGGGCAAAGGCAGAATGCTCGTACGACTCGTGGGACGACATCATGGGTCTCCGCCCGCCGTCCCCCAGCATCCAGGAGCCTCGAAACCCGGCTCCAACGCTCTCCTGGGCAACAGCCGGAGTTTCCGCACAACATCAGAAACCCCCGTCTCCCCCGCGGAGCCCAAACCTGAGCGAGGACTTCGGGGGAGACTTGGATTTCCTCATGGAGACGACGGATTCCACGCAGATGCAGACAACCTCCTCCTCTTCCTCCTCCTCCTCGTCTTCGTCGTTGCTCAGGAACACAAACTGTCGGACGTACAGGAGGCCCAACAAGGGAAAAACATCGGACTCTGTCTCAGATCCGCCCAAATCTGCGTCTGACGGAGGTAGTGATAAGACCACAGTAGAAGGAGGAGAAGGTAGAGGAAGAGGAAGGAACAGAGACTTCACGGTGCTTCCACCCTCCTCCGTGTCCATGTGTAACGTCACCATCCAGGACCGGGGGGGGGAGGAGTTCAGTGCGGACGCAGCGCCCTCGAGCGGGAGCAGCGGCGCCGCGTCGGGGAACAACAGCGTGGAGCTGGGAGAGTCCGGGTGGCAACGGAAGAAAACTGAGATACTAAACACAAGGTAAGAGATAAACACACGCACGCACACACACACACGCACGCACGCACGCACGCACACACACACAGGCTTCATGGAAGCCCTTTTCCTTCTGTAAAAGAACATGTTAAAACATTTAAAGGAATAATGTAAGCTTTGTGACTAAAAAGTCCTTATAAAAACAAATATAATAGGAAACTTATACAAAACACAAGGTAAAGATCAACACACACACACACACACACACACACACACACACACACACACACACACACACTCACACTCACACAAATGTTCCCAGAATAAGGACTTTTTAAATAATGATTACATTGCATTTGTTTACATGCCCACCGGAACCCTGAGGCATTACCAACAGATCAACGCACAATCAACCCATCCAGGACATCTCTTTCTCCACATTACGTGTTAGACATTAGAATTGACTATTCTTGTCTGTCACATACTCTTTTGTCTGTCACATCAGTGTCGCAAGTTGCGCAACTGATGCGGTATTGCGCTAAACGGAAATTATTTTGAACGGACACTTTGACCGGAGAGATTTAGATTTGCCGATCTTCAACATATTTTACCGGTCGTAGTCTGGTAATTACCGGCTAACGGGAACTCTGACACACACAAACACACTCACACACACTCACACTCACACTCACACACACACTCACACTCACACTCACACACACACACACACACAAATGTTCCCAGAATAAGGACTTTTTAAATAATGATTACAAAAGGAAACGTTCTGAAAAGAGTTGGTATCAAAACGAGAACATTATTTTGGGTTATGTGATTTTCTAAATCTACAAACTCTTATTTGATATTGGAAACATCCTGAATCTTAAATGAAGAGCAGGAACGACCTGCTAGAAAATGAATATGCCACTAAGTGGAATCAGAATTATCAATCCAACGGGGAAATGGAGAAACCTTGACATGACTGTAGATGAATTCAGATTTCATCCCTGAGTAAAGGAATCAAAACGATGGCACCTATTTCCAGAAGGGTAGACATTTCTTTCTGTGTGACTTCACAACCTCTTTTTGTCTGGAGGCTTTCACTGAGAAACGTCTGTAAAGCAACGGCTCTCAGGAAAGACAGGTTCTCGTTCTGTGAAACATTTTTTTCCATTTCATGCATGTTTTCATCTCTTAATGAAAGCTTCCAAGTAAAAGCTTGAGTGTCATTCAATGCTTTTTCCCAAGGAAGATTCATCCAGTCACAGACATTTTGACACATTTTCATTTAAGTTTGCTTTCATCTGCTATAATTACCAGCTTAGTTTCCTCAACAGGGAAGAGTGAAAATGTTGATTAAAATGTGGTTCATGTTTTACTGGAGCCACCTGACCTTAGTGCATCATTTTATAAATCAATTCTGATATCCATCGTGTCGCAGGAATGAGTCTTAAAACATGTAGTTCCTTTATAGCCCAACATTAGCCTCCTTTAGCTTAGCGGTGGTGACGTGAAGTCATGTGACCGTGCTGTAGTTCCTTTATAGCCGAACTTTAGCCACCTTTAGCTTAGCGGTGGTCACGTGAAGTCATGTGACCGTGCTGTAGTTCCTTTATAGCCCAACATTAGCCTCCTTTAGCTTAGCGGTGGTGACGTGAAGTCATGTGGCCGTGGTGTAGTTCCTTTATAGCCCAACATTAGCCGCCTTTAGCTTAGCGGTGGTGACGTGAAGTCATGTGACCGTGCTGTAGTTCCTTTATAGCCCAACATTAGCCTCCTTTAGCTTAGCGGTGGTGACGTCAAGTCATGTGACCGTGCTGTAGTTCCTTTATAGCCCAACATTAGCCGCCTTTAGCTTAGCGGTAGTGACGTGAAGTCATGTGACCGTGCTGTAGTTCCTTTATAGCCCAACATTAGCCTCCTTTAGCTTAGCAGTGGTGACGTCAAGTCATGTGACCGTGCTGTAGTTCCTTTATAGCCCAACATTAGCCGCCTTTAGCTTAGCGGTGGTGACGTGAAGTCATGTGACCGTGCTGTAGTTCCTTTATAGCCCAACATTAGCCACCTTTAGCTTAGCGGTGGTGACGTGAAGTCATGTGACCGTGCTGTAGTTCCTTTTATAGCCCAACATTAGCCACCTTTAGCTTAGCGGTGGTGACGTGAAGTCATGTGACCGTGCTGTAGTTCCTTTATAGCCCAGCATTAGCCACCTTTAGCTTAGCGGTGGTGACGTAAAGTCATGTGACCGTGCTGTAGTGCCTTTATAGCCCAGCATTAGCCACCTTTAGCTTAGCGGTGTTGACGTGAAGTCATGTGACCGTGCTGTAGTTTCTTTATAGCCCAACATTAGCCACCTTTAGCTTAGCGGTGGTGACGTGAAGTCATGTGACCGTGCTGTAGTTCCTTTATAGCCCAACATTAGCCTCCTTTAGCTTAGCGGTGGTGACGTGAAGTCATGTGGCCGTGGTGTAGTTCCTTTATAGCCCAACATTAGCCGCCTTTAGCTTAGCGGTGGTGACGTGAAGTCATGTGACCGTGCTGTAGTTCCTTTATAGCCCAACATTAGCCTCCTTTAGCTTAGCGGTGGTGACGTCAAGTCATGTGACCGTGCTGTAGTTCCTTTATAGCCCAACATTAGCCGCCTTTAGCTTAGCGGTAGTGACGTGAAGTCATGTGACCGTGCTGTAGTTCCTTTATAGCCCAACATTAGCCTCCTTTAGCTTAGCAGTGGTGACGTCAAGTCATGTGACCGTGCTGTAGTTCCTTTATAGCCCAACATTAGCCGCCTTTAGCTTAGCGCGACCACGTCCTAATTTATGCAAAAACTTTAAGACCTAATATAAATAAAAGGGTCGTGTTAGAAAAAAATTCACTCACAGATCCATAATCATGAAGGTGGAACCTAACTATATTCATAATAATATGTATTGCATCCATGGGTAGAAACATGTTTTTTTCTGCTGTAAAGTTGGGCATTTTAACATGGGGGTCTATGGAAATTGCTCCTTTCTGCAGCCAGTCCCTATCGGCCAATATATGAACTGCAGTGTGTGGCACTTCCGTATTGGCGTCCCGGCTCTTCCCCAGAGTTTGCCGCTTGGTCAAGAAGCATCAGATCAGAGAGTACGCTGCATCGTCCAATCAGTGAGCGGTACACAGTAAGGGGGCGGGGCGAGTGTCTGAGGATTTCATCGAAGGATGGTCTGGTGGTTCCTCGATTATCGCTCCTTCATTATCGCTCCTCGATCCTCGGTGGAAATGAAAATAGTCGAGGGCTTCAGACTCACGGAGGTCTAGGGGGAGGGAGTTCCAGAGCTTCGGGGCTGCCACAGAGAAGGCTCTATCCCCGAAGCTCCGGAGTTTGGCCTTGGGGATGGAAAGCAAACCGGCTGAGGTGGATCTGAGGGACCGGGGTGGTTGGTAGAGGATGAGGAGGTCAGTGAGGTAGGGGGGGCCAGATGGTGGAAGGCTTTGTAAGTGAGGACCAGGAGTTTGTAATGGATGCGTTGTGAAACGGGGAGCAAGTGGAGTTCTTTGAGGACCGGGGTGATGTGATGCCATGACTTGGTGTGGGTGAGGAGTCTGGCGGCTGCGTTCTGGACACACTGGAGTCTATTGAGGGATGTAGTGCTGATGCTGTAGAGGAGGGAGTTGCAATAGTCAAGGCGGGAGGAGATGAAGGCGTGAATGAGTCGCTCAGCTGCAGGGCGGGTGAGAGAGGGACGGAGTTTGGCAATATTACGGAGGTGGAAAAATGAGGTTTTTACAACTTGACTGATATGGGGCTCGAGGGAGAGGGTGGGGTCAAATATAACGCCAAGGTTGCGTGCCTGGGTGGAGGGGGAAACAGGGGTGCCATCGATGGTGAGTGTCAGGTTGGGGGTTTTGCTGTGGGTGGATTTGGAGCCGATGAGGAGGAGTTCAGTTTTATTGCTGTTGAGTTTGAGGAGGTTATGTTGCATCCAGGATTTTATTGCAGTCAGACAGGATTCGATGTGGGTGAGGGGGGGGGGTTCTGGGGGGATTTGGTGCTGAGGTAAATCTGTGTGTCGTCGGCGTAACAGTGAAAGTCCAGGTTGTTTTGGCGGAGACTCTGACCAAGGGGGAGGATGTAGATGATGAAGAGGAGGGGGCCGAGTACTGAACCTTGGGGAACACCTTGGGTGACTGAAGCTGTGGCAGAGGAGTGGTTGTTGAGGGAGATGAAGTGGGATCTGTCGGAGAGGTAGGACTGGAGCCACCTGAGTGCAGTGCCTTCGATACCGATATCCTGGAGTCGGGTAAGCAGGATGGTGTGGCTCACGGTATCGAAGGCTGTACTCAGGTCGAGGAGGATGAGGATGTTGAGGGAACCGGTGTCAGCAGAGGTGAGGTCATTGAGGACTTTGATGAGTGCCGTTTCTGTGCTGTGGTGGGGACGAAAACCAGACTGAAGGGGTTCAAAAAGCTGGTTGGTTTGGAGATGGCGGTGGAGTTGTTTGGAGATGATGCGTTCTATTGTTTTTTTATAGCCCAACATTAGCCTCCTTTAGCTTTTTACTTCAGAAATCATAAAGTGGTGTTGATATGTGGAGATTATCCTGCTGAACAACACATCTAAGTATAATAAATGTTTGTTTGACACAGAGTTTATTTTCTGACATAATACAAAATGGGGACTCCTATTGGACCAGGGAGATGCTGCCTTCAGGGTCAACTCGGAAATACAACATCCCTTCAGCACTGGAATTCTTTGTCTTTTTCCTGAGTTGTAAACAATGTGTTTCTATCCTCGCTTCAGGTTCAAACCAACGCAGACAAAGTCAAAGAAGGACGGTAAGCTGGAGAGTTTCGGTTTCGAAGACGCAGCAGAGGGCCATCAGGAGGAGAACAACAGCGCCGAGAACAGTTACAAGATCCAGTACTTCGGCTTCGACGACATGAGCAACAGCGACGGAGAAGAAGACGACGAAGACGACAGCGGAGCGAAAGCGAGGAGAAGAGCGAAGAAGGAAGCCGCCGCTAAGCGAGCCCCGATGGAGCCGATGGAGGAAACGCCAACGGAAGAACCTCCGGATCCCTTCGAGGCTCTGGAGAGGCTGGAGGCCCTCGAGAGGACGGAGAGACTCGAGAGGCTCGACAGACCGAGCAAAGAGACCAAGAAGAACGCTGAGAAGGAGAGCAGGATACGAACAGGTAACAAACCTTTTCCCACCAAGAACTAGGGATGGGCATCGTTAAGGTTTTAACGGTACTACTACTTTTATCGATACTGCTTATCGGTCCGGTCTTTTAACGGTACTCTTATCGGTTCTTTTAGAGAAAAAAACAAGGTAAATTAACTCAACAAATTGTGAACAAAACTAACATTGCTTTTTATTTAAATTAAAAATATATATATTTCACATCAAAAGAAACAACAATGCTTTAACAAATGGTATTAAATAATCTGATGACAGAACTGTAAACAGAATAGCTGAAACTTTAACAAAATAACTAACTCAGTTTCCTCAAATCATTAACCCATGTTTGTATAATGTAGTTAACTCCGTGTGTTGCTGCTAGCATACAGAACACCTGACGTGGAGACGTTACTCGTGGATGGGGGGGGGGGGGGGGCTACAGAGCTGCTAGAAAGACAGTCGAACCCGGTGCATTCCTCCGTCTGGATGTGGAGCACTTTTGCTAAATGTTTAGACAAATTGCTCGTGTTACCGCTAGTGCTGCACGATTCTTGCTCAAATGTGAATCACGATTTTCCTCCATAAGAATTGAGATCACGATTCCCACACGATTCTCATCGTTTCAATGAAAATATTTATTGCACTCTTACTCTTAGACGTCATGTGAGTACAATGAATTTAAACAGACAACATTTGTCTCTTGTAACAAAAATATTTTATGGTGACGTTGCAGGTGATTTAATAGGTTTGTGGTGTTACCGGACGTCGTTGCGACGATGCGAGAACAATGCTTACAGTGGACGACTTTTTATAAGTCATCATCAGGATCAAATCCCAAAAAGTTCCACACACTGGATGAATGTGGTCCTTTTTTCGGCACAAGCTCAACTTCCCTCTCACTCTCGCCAGAGTCGCCACCGGGATTTTCATCGGTGTTGTTGTCATTGTCCTCGACCTCCTCGTCACTCATTTCTGTGTCACTCATTTCTGTTTTTCTTGTACTACTAGTCGCTCTCGTCACTCTTTGCTAATCAGTGCTAATGCTAACGCTTCTGTAAACATACTGCCTGCTCCTGCCCTCACGTGCTGCAGTCAGTGAGTGTTGCCAGGCATACTTATTATAAGCCACATTGGGCTTATCTTTCTGTAAAGTTGCTTGGTAGTAAGTAATAATGGTTGTTGCGGTTGTGAGCTTGTAGATAGGTTATTTTCAAATAGCCGACCCGACATATATAGGTTTAAAGTGCTCATGTTCTTTTGCGCTTGTTTTCATAGACCTGGTTGCTTATTCCTTCCTCAAAAACTGGCAACACTAGTGGCTGCAGCGTTAACACGACATGAGAGGAGGAGAGACAGAACACTACCATTTGCATGCGATCATGGTACTTTAATGTTAAATGTCTACAGTATATTTGCTTTACATCGTTTAAGTATGATTGACATTGCAAGTTGGTATTATTCAGAACCAAATTATAAAAAAATGTAAAAAAAAAAAAAAATCAGCATGACGTCATAGGATCGCCGTAATTTAGAAATGAGATCGCATCGGTGTCTGAATCGAGATCACGATCTGTTTTCGATTAATCGTGCAGCACTAGTTACCGCCCTTACATGCTAAACTCTTATAGCACTTTTGGTAACGAGCATTGTCCACATCGAGACGGGTAAAGTTTAACCACCTCGGAGCGCGTTCTCTCTGCCATCTCCTCCGTGTGTGTGTGTGTGTGTGTGTGTGTGTGTGTGTGTGTGTTGCTGCATGTAGCAGCTGCGTGTGTAAACTGCCCCGCCCCCTCGCACACAGACTGGAGAGAGAGATCTCTGGATTGGAAAGATCGAAAATACTAAAAATAATCATAGAAGCATTTTGTAGTCTTTTTGCGTATTAGAAACGGAGTTGGCGAAACTAAGACTGCAATATAATGTTTGTGTAGCAATAATACACATAACATATATTTTTTAGATGTCTCCAGTACGGATAAAAAGACCGATAACGTCGGAGCTTAACGTTACCACGGTCTTTAATAATTCAGCCCCCGGGCCCGTTTAATATCGGGGTCCTGGTACCCATCCCTACCAAGAACCTTACTTTAGGTAAATTGTCACCATATGTCAAGTTAATTTTAACAACTTTAAACCATTAAAAAAAAAAAATTGATGGGGAAAAATAAAGATTCCAAAATAAAAAATAACAGTTCCTACAATTTCCGAAAAACGTTAAAAAGTTCCCTGAAGCCGTTATGATGACAAACGATCCCAAAACAATGAGTTAGTATAGCAAAAATAATGGCTAACTTGTTGAAAACAACGACTTTCTTTGTTATTATGACCTCGTATTGAAACACAATGAGACATTTTCAATGAGAACCTTCTCTAAGTAATGCTTTGTTATAGCAAAATAATAACAAGTAAGTATCTAAAACGATGTATTGGTATCTCACAATAAAATATGTAGTACACAGGAAGTGGAGAGTTGTGTTGTGTAACTGGTGACTGTAGAGATTAGCTCCGTCATGTTGATATGTAAACACACACCCACACCCACCATCACTCATACACAGCACTTCATTTTGACCCTCACAGCAGCAAACTGTCATCTCACACACATAACACACACACACCCACACACACACACAACCGCCATTTCTAAATTCACCAGTGACCTATTTTATGTCGTAGAATAAAACCTCTTCAGCCCGTGTCCACCACAGACCTTATTTCGGGCTATCAACCTAAAACACATGACACAGACGTGCAGTAAAGATTCTCCTCTCATTTCTGTGTGTGTGTGTGTGTGTGTGGTCTGCAGAGGTCCTTGATTTCTCGGAGGACGGCCTCAGGGTGGTGGCCCGGGCGCCTCGGCCCCCCCACCGGCCTCCAACAGGGAAGACAGCAGAGAAGAACCCGGACTCCTTCAGAAGGATCTTCAGCGCACACAAGAAGGTCAGACGCACGCACACACACACACACACACACACACACACACACACACACACACACACACACACACACACACACACACACACACACACACACACACACACAGAAGAATTTTGACTTCACGAAACAAGAGTGAAATAATGCGTCCCTTAAATTCGCCCCAAAAGTCTCAGAACACCTGACGTTACTCAGTTTGTATTTTCTCCAGAAAACGCTTTTTCCTATATGATTTTTTTTTTTAAATTTGCACCTCTCGTCTAAACTCAGTCTATTCATCTGTTTT
>CM053248.1:42600370-42639731 GCA_028583405.1 Pogonophryne albipinna
AAACCATTTAATTTTTATAGCACTTAAACACCACTTTAGACTCTTTACAAAGTGACACGGCAACACACAACTGTAAGAACAACAACAACAACATAATGTCTTTTTATAAGCACTTTATGTTCCTGTGTCCTGTCTCTGATGTTAAACGTGTGTTTTCTGTGTTTCCTTCAGTCTCCCACTAAAGCTGTGTACAACGCGCGGCACTGGGCGGTGGAAAGTGAAGAAGAGGCTCCGCAGACCTACGTCTCTTCGGCTCCCGTGAGTTCACATATTCATCTGTCGTATTTATATCATATATTTAGAATGGATGCTCCTTTCCACCATGCACTATAAAAAATACAACCAGTATAAGTGTACATGTTCCGTTTTAAAATACCTGCCATGTGTGGAATAATTAAATAAAGGTCATATATTGATATCAGGGCTTCTCTAGAGAGATATAGCATGAGGGCAACACCGTGTCACTGGCATTGGTATAATGTATATTTATTAGGGCTGTCAAAGTTAACGCACATTTCTCTTAACGCCACTAATTATTTTAACGTGCGATTAACGCATGTGTATTTGGCCTCGGCCCGCCCCATAGTTTCAGAGCCCAAAGGCTTGACGTTGTTGTTGTTGTTGTTGTTGTTGGTGGGATGGTGGGAGATTCTAGCAAGAGATATAGATACAAAAAAAGGTGTTTTAAACAGCGAGCCAAGCTCACAACTGATGCTCAGCCGCGCTCCTGCCGCTCGCTTGCGGCAGACCACGCTTGAAAGTTTGCCGGGGAGACGCCTGGACAACAGCGATAGCTAAATGGGGGCAACAGCTTAACACTGTGGAGGACGAGGGGCTGCGTGAGATCATTCGGATCGCATCCAACGTGTCGACTGCACATCACAGGGCGTGACGCACAGTGGGAACTCCAGAGAGAGGTTCCAGGTTGTTGCATTGAACATATTCAGGAGAATATTTGTCATTGTTCCAATGATAATAAACAAACATTTGCATAAAGCGTATTTGTCTCATAATGTTGTTAAGATTATTAAAAACTTGAGGTTTTTAGAACAGATAAAAAATGTGCGATTAAATATTTTAATCGACGGACAGCCCTAATATTTATATCATATTTATTCATACCGGCCTCTCTTAGGTACGTTCTGATTTTATTTGCTGTGTGTTGTGTCATGCAGTTTAATATAGATAACATAAAAAATTGAATTAATTAATATTTAATTATATATATATTTTTTTCCTTCACTTAAAAAAACAAGGCGTGTTTCTTTGTCTTGTTTTTTGTTTACTGAATGTTCATGTCTGGAAAAACTAAGTCATTAAATGAAAAGTAAAAATAAATAATAACTTCCTCCTCCTCTTCCTCTTCCTCCTGCCCCCCCCTCCTCTCTCTCCTCCCCCCCCCTCCCCCTCCTCTCTCTCCTCCCCCCCCCCCCTCCTCTCTCTCTCCCCCCCCCCTCCCCCTCCTCCCCAGGCTCTAGCATCAGGAGGATCCAGTAAGGATTCATCAGCGGCTCATAAGGATGACGGTCTCTTTAAAGCTCCTCCCCCTCCCCCTAAAGTCACTAAATGTGTGACCCTCCCCACGGATCTGTACCAGGACACCGTCACTGCACTCAAGTGCCGCAAAGAGCACAAAGAGGTACACGAAAGCACTTCCATTTCACTATAATACATCCGTACGAATCACACATTCTTATTTTAAAGTTACTTAACTGCGTATCATTTTAATTGTATTATTAACATATATATTTTTTGTTCTCAAAGAAATACATTTTTTTGTGAAAAAAACCCATCAAACAAACAAAGTGAAATGAGTTTAATGGCGTGCAGATGTGATTAACCGTAGCTCCTTGCCTCCTTCACTCCACGTTCCTGAATGAAAGGAGCATTGAAGAACGAGCCGGTAGCATCAGCTCTCTTAACCGCCTCTGTGTTGCAGCTTTACACCGTGGTGCAGCACGTGAAGCACTTCAACGACGTGGTGGAGTTCGGGGAAAATCAGGAGTTCACGGACGACTTCGAGTACCTGGCGACGGGTCTGAAGAGCGGACAGCCGCTCAACACGCGCTGCCTCAGGTGAGCACCTTCATTATTATGTAAATATATCTAATGTGTACATATGTTTATTTTATATCACTTTATTTTATTATAAAGAATAATCACACAGAATGTAACTGAGCAGTCAAATACATACTGGAGATGCAACAGTGCACATTTAAACCAGATCAAATGCACCCCCCACCAACAGCGCCGACCCCTCCTCATCTCCTCACCTCCTCATCTCCTCACCTCCTCATCTCCTCACCTCCTCACCTCCTCATCTTCGCCGCTCCCATTTTTTATGCCATAAGTTAGTCTCTCTCCGTTGGTGTGCGGGGCTAATGCTAATGCTAATAATGCTAATGCAAGCGAATAAAATGGCGGCTTCACAAAACTTTTCAGAGTTTTACGGGCCGTGGTTTGTAATTCGCCCAGCCAATCAGAAATTGGAACTTTTTCCTCCCCATGAAAACCACCTCTCTGGCAGGGACTGAAAAGGTTCCTGAGAACTAAGTTCTAGTTCCAGATCTTTTTGGTGTGAACGCAAAATCCCAAGAACTATCGGAACTATTCCTGGGAAAAGTACTCCGGTGTGAAAGCGCCTAATATGTTCATTTTCAGGGTGTTTTTTGGATCTTAAAAAGTATTACAAGTTGATAAATCAATTTAGCGAAAATGAAGGCTATTAAAAAGTATTAAACGGCATTTTCAAGGTGTTACATTTTGTAGCTTGTTTTCAATAAGTATCTAAATGGTCCAAAGAGGTTGTATTCTACAGTCTGTCTGAATGTAATCATTGCGTAGGTGTGTAGTGTGATTCTGTGTAGTTTATTGATGGCATCCCGTTGGATGTGACGTCATCTGAACAGGACATCGCACGCTCAATGCTTGATAGCGCGAAGGTCCGTTTACGCCGGTTGTTAAACAGCATCGTTATGGGGAAATGCAAGTCTGCGTCCAAATGGTTGGAAGATCAGGAGGAAGGACAATCCATACTGTATATAGTCAATGTGAGGTGAATTGTGTCGCCAAGGTAACCGGTTAAAACTCCAAGTGGCGATGAGCTCTTAACATGTATGGAAAGGGTCTTAGAAAAGGTCTTACATGTGACTTCAGGATTCCTGCAGACACCCTGATTGTAATTCATTTCTTATTTTAAAGTTACTTAACTGAATATGATTCGATTTTTATCTTTAATTGTATTAATCTCTAATCTTGTGTGAATCTGTGCCGTCGACGCCTTTCTCAAGACTCATTTTTGGAAAAATACCTTTTTGAAGACCACATCTTGATTTATTAAGAAAATAATTGTGTTTGAAAATAATGAGGACACACATTGTGTTCAAATGTGCCGTCTATTCGTCACATCACAGAAGTGTTCTAATATATCATATTCCAATTACTTGTACATAGATTCTCCTTGCACTATTTTTAAACCTTAGACACTGAAGACATAATCAAATAGAAACAGACACTCTGCTGATTGAAGGAATTATTATATTGTTGTCCAACACTAAGAGCCAGAATACTTCCATCAAGTCCTCCAAGAGTGCATGAGTCGGTCTCAAGAATAACAGAATCTCACAGGTTTTACACACTTCTTTTTAGTTTACACAGCCCTATACCTTTGGACCTTTGGACCTTTTACAATCACATTTTACAAGACCCTATAACACGCTGCAGACAGACATGTGCACATTCATGGTCTCTTTGAATAAACAGAAGGATGAAACTCATGAGCATGACGTCCTGAAACCCGGAAGTAAACTTCTTCCGGTTCCTTCGACAAAAAAGCAAAGCAGTTTCTCCATAGGGTTTAGGAAGATAGCTGGAAATCAGGTCTGTGGTTGAAACGCATTTAAGAGACGGATCGCGTTTTGTTCAGCCGGATAATCTCCACATGTCTACTTTTATAATTTTCGAATCATAAATCTAATCGATAGATTTATGATTAGAAAATTATAAGAGATGGGTAGATGATGCTTTCTCTCTCGTAGCTCCGCCTCTATTGTTTATTAACTCGCCTACTTTTGATCCACTTTGTTGGAGTTGGTCGCTGTGCTCTCCACCTCTCTCTACCCGTGTACTTTAAAGACGGTGTCTCGCTTGGGGGAACACTCGTTTGGCGCGATCTGTTGTTGTGACTCTGTAATAACATCGAAAAGTCTAGACCCCGAACATAAGGCCCCGCCTCTTTTTCAGATCGATTTTCTAGCAAAAATCAAATATTCGTGTCAATACGGTATTCTCTGATTCTCTCCACTCTGCCATCCGTGGCATTTGATACGCAGCATTTCTTGAACCTATTTATGATGCTCTCTCTCATAGCTCCGCCTCTTGTTTATTAACTCGCCTACTTTTGATCCACTTTGTTGGAGTTGGTCTCTCCATCTCTATCTCTCCTGTTGTACTGTTACTTTAAGATCTGTAATAACATCGAAAAGTCTAAACCCTGAATATCAGACGACCTTCTTTTTCAGATCTTTTTTCTTGGAAAAATCTTATATTCGGGTCAATATGGTATTCTCTCCACTCTGTGCTGATGCTGTGTGTGTGTGTGTGTGTGTGTGTGTGTGTGTGTGCAGTGTGATCAGCCTGGCGACGCGCTGTGCGATGCCCAGCTTCAGGATGCACCTGAGGGCCAGAGGGAAGGTGGCTCAGGTCTTCAAAACGCTCAACGACGCCCCCCAACACTCGGTGAGGATCAGACACCTGCAGATCATTAACCTCCTATCTCTCTTTCTTATACCAACATCTGAGAATCGTTACTCATTTATATGCAAATCTTGCACATTTCAGAACACTATAAACACTTTTAAAGCCCTTCTTTAATTCAGACTGAACATATAACATGCCCCCCCCCCCCCCTCCTGTGAGCAGAACCTGGCTCTGTGCACGGCCACGCTGATGTACATCCTGAGTCGGGACCGTCTGAACATGGACCTGGATCGATCCTGTCTGGACCTGATGATCCGGCTGCTGGAGATGGACCACGACCAGGTGCCCGGCGCCGTGTCCGACCCCGACGCCCAGTTCAGCGCCAGAGAGATCGCCAAGATAAAGGAGAAGATCCGGAAGCTGTGCGACACCGTGCACAACAAACACCTGGACCTGCAGAACATCACGGTACGAAACCCTGCACACAACACCCTCTGATGTTATCATGTTCCGTCAGCAGCTCTTCATGGTTTTGCACAATTTAAATTTCTCCTGTTATGCTATTTTTAGGCATTATTATTATTATTAGGGCTGTCAGTCGATTAAAATATTTAATCGCGATTAATCGCACATTTTTTATCTGTTCTAAATGCACCTTAGAGGAATATTTTTCAAGTTTTTAATTCTCTTATCAACATATGAGTGGACAAATATGCTTTATGCAAATGTTTATTATCATTTGAACAATGACAAATATATGTGTGTGTGTGTGTGTGTGTGTGTGTGTGTGTGTGTACAATGTCCCACTGTCTGGCTTCCTGCATAAAGTCAAGTGCTCAGCGCAGTTGTCGGCGAAATGTCGCTCCTCTGTTTTCATTTAAACAGCTCCTTATATCCGTTAGCGCAGCTAGCTAGCACCAGATGCTAACAACAACAATACACGTAAGGTCTCTCTCTCGCTCGCTCGGGCCACACATACACACACCCTCCCGGTCCTCCCGATGGCCAGTCGGTGCCTGCCGGTGAGCGTGGAAGTGTGGTCTGCTGCAAGCGGGCGGCAGGAGCGGGGCTGTCAGCATCAGCTTGTAGATGGTATTTTAAACTCGATGTGCTCTGAAACTACGGGGCGGCCGAGGACAAAAAATAATACACATGCGTTAATCGCGTTAAAATAATTAGTGGCGTTAATTTTTTTTTGCGTTTACTTGACAGCCCTAATTATTATACGTTTCAGATATATAAAAAACATGTCTGTTGCCCCTTTCACACCAACGCGGTTCCAGGGCCGGTTCGGAGCTAGAGCCTGATAAGCACCGGGTTTTCCTGTTCACAGCGGAGCCGGCTCTAAGCACCGAAAACCAGTTCTTATCAAGCTCCAAAAAACTGTCTAGAATAGGGCTGTGCAATTAATCGTATTTGAATCTCGATTACGATTTTGGCGTGCAGCGATTACGAAAACAACGTAATCGAAATAAAACGATTATTATTTTTATTTAAAAAAAGGAAAAAATGGCTATTTAAAAAAAAAAAAAATTAATTGTTTTTTCAGTTGAATTATACTTTAAGTTCAGGGTAATCAACTGTTAAAAACATACTGTTCCAATTTTATTTTTCAATAAATGGATGTTCTCAAAGTAAATGGACAATCGTTTTTAATAATCGTGATATCAATTATTGACCAAAATAATCGTGATTATGATTTTTGCCATAGTCGAGCAGCCCTAGTCTAGAAGCAAGAACTGCATACGTCACGCTTACGGCGGGGGCGGGATCACCCTCCTGAACAACAACAGAAATCAAATAACACGCGACCTCTGTCTTTCCACCAGCTTCAACGTGATCTGTAGAAATAACATTGAGAATCAGTTTTAATGTTGTACCGTAGTAATTAATGCTGCATAGGTCTGTATTTTGAGCTTGGCGCATGCAGAGGCTAACAACAGCTAGCTCTAACGCCATCGAATAGGACGTATACTTACCTTCTTTCTCCTACGGAATCGTCGATGATGATGATTGTGAAGAACATTTGAAAGTCGCTTGTGACAAATGGAAAGTTCGTGGTGAAGTCGTCCGATTATTTCCATTTGGTTTCGACAAAGCAAAACGAGCAGTGCTTCAATACAATCGGCCATTGTTGTTGTTGTCGATGTGAGGGGTTTCCACGCAGTTTGGCTTTATGAAGCAGGCGCAAACGATGACGCAGCATCACTCGGGCTCTGGGCGGTGTGAACAAAACGGGGCCTGTAAAGAAAAACCGGTTCAGAACCAGAGCTAGAACAGGAGCTGCGTCGGTGTGAAAGGGGCACGAGAAGTGTTCTGCTCAAAATACCAAACAGACCACCCATTGTAGCCTCATACCCTCTATTTCAGCCTGTTACTAAAGTGCTGATTCTGGGTCAGTAGGGGGGGGCTAATGCCTGCTCAGAACTCTCCCAGCAGAAACTCCGCTAAATGCCGCCGTGATTAAATCAAATCAAGTTTTATTTATATAGCACATTTATAAGCGATGTTTGGTGGAGCCAAAGAGCTGAACATATAATAAAGATCGCCGACAGTAGAGACACTTTACAGCAAATACAACAGCACAGACCCTCTGTCCTCAGACCCTCTATCCTTAGACCCTCTGTCCTTAGACCCTCTGTCCTCAGACCCTCTGTCCTCAGACCCTCTGTCCTCAGACCCTCTGTCCTCAGACCCTCTGTCCTTAGACCCTCTGTCCTTAGACCCTCTATCCTTAGACCCTCTATCCTTAGACCCACTGTCCTTAGACCTTCTGTCCTTAGACCCTCTGTCCTTAGACCCTCTGTCCTTAGACCCTCTGTCCTTAGACCCTCTGTCCTCAGACCCACTGTCCTTAGACCCTCTGTCCTTAGACCCTCTGTCCTCAGACCCTCTGTCCTCAGACCCTCTGTCCTCAGACCCTCTGTCCTTAGACCCGCTGTCCTCAGACCCTCTATCCTTAGACCCTCTGTCCTCAGACCCTCTGTCCTTAGACCCTCTATCCTTAGACCCACTGTCCTTAGACCTTCTGTCCTTAGACCCTCTGTCCTTAGACCCTCTGTCCTTAGACCCTCTGTCCTCAGACCCTCTGTCCTCAGACCCTCACATCGTACAAGGAAAAACTTCCGGAGAAAACCCACAGTTTAAGGGGAACATGGGAGAAACCTCCATATCATGTTCCAAACCACATCAAGCATTATTTCTGAAACCGTATGGAGCTCAAATGCTTTTTCTGTTTATATTTATTTATAAAACAAGTCAATATTCAATCCGACTTGTTTTTGTCCCTCCTCTCTCCCTGTAGACGGGCCACTTGGCGATGGAGACGCTACTCTCTCTGACGTCCAAGCGAGCGGGGGACTGGTTCAAAGAGGAGCTCCGGCTGCTGGGAGGACTGGACCACATCGTGGATAAAGGTACTCCACAGAGAGGCTAGTGATTATATAGAGCAGGGGGGTCAAACTCAATGTCATCGCGGGTCACATCAGCATTATGGCTGCACTCAAAGGGCCGGCTGTTATATTACATGATTGCCTCTGCATTGGATTATTATCGGATAGGGTAATAACTTCATAATTAACTACGTCTGAAAGCAGAAGTCTACGGCAAATAATTGCAATTCTCTTCAGTGCACATAATGAGATGCATTGTGGGAAATGTTGTTTATGGGCAACGTGCTTCTGTAAAGCGCCATGTAACCGTATAATAAACGCATTATACTCCTTTTCAAGCTCTTGCGGGCCACATGAAAGGAAGTCTTGAGTTTGACCCCCCTGATATGAAGTGGTAATGATGGAGATGTGTTCTGACCCTGTTGTTGGGTTGTTGTTGTTGTTGTTGACAGTGGGGGACTGTATGGAGAACCTGAACCAGGAGGATGAGAAGGAGAAGATGGTGTCGTCTCTGTGGGGAGCCGAGCGCTGCTTACGGGTGTTAGAGAGCGTACGTACAACAGGGAGTAACGTGTGTTTGTATGATGCACTTTAAGATGAGGGTTACTGTTGCAGGGTTTTAGACAACTCCAGGAAGGCTTCAATCTATATTTATTTATATAGCACATTTAAAACAACCTCAGTTGACCAAAGTGCTGTACAGGGAACAAATATAGACTTGATATATATCTATATATCAAGTCTATAAAACGTTATCATATTAGAAGTTTTCAGGTGAAATGTGTGTCTTTTTTTTCAGCTGACGGACCATAACCCAGAGAACCAGAGCTACCTGATCGCCTACAAAGACTCATCACTCATCATCTCCTCTGCAAAGTGAGGACACACACACACACACACACACACACACACACACACACACACACACACACACACACACACACACACACACACACACACACACACACACACACACACACACAGAGACACACACACACACACACACACATATGTGTGTGTGTGTGACTCAGTATGCCTGGTGCTTATTGTGTGTATTAATCTCATTATCAGGGTTTTGTTGTTTGATTTCCTGCTGGTGACATGCTGTCAGTCACAGCTCTGACCTCTGACCCCTTCTCCTTCCCTCTCTGCCCTCCAGTGTTTCTGACACATGACGGTGCTTTTGTTAAAGCCTCATCAGATACCGGCAGTTTTAATACAAAAGCACCATAATCTATATCTTTTTATAGACGTGTTTATGTTCTAGTGATCTGAAGTGATGCAATGAATAGGCATGTTTTTGACTCTCGAAAATATATATACTATTGTTTTGTGATTACAGGACTCAACGCTAACTTTTAGAAGTGGTTGCCAGGCTGGCAACCAGGCATCAGCTTTTGGTTGCCAAAACTGAAAAAACATTTTTAGTCACCCTATATTTTAAATAATTAAGATACTAAACAGTTATACATCAACTTAATAATGAAAATGTGACACAAAAGAATGTTCAAATGCTTTACAATAAGCAATTAACACAATTATTTGAAACTTAAGTGGCAGTAAACTTGTCCACCCTTAATTGCTGGTATACAAAATACCAGCAATGCAGCTGTTGTTCTTCACAGATCCCTCACAAATGAAGATAACATGAGATCAACTGGCCCTTCAGCATTGAAGTCTTGATTGTGGTTCTGCCATTGGCTAATACATTTCTAATGTTAAATAAATGAAAACTATTCACAGTTAAGAATTAGATATGAATTATTAATGCTGTAAATTACCTTTAATATGTCTAACTATATTTAAAATGTGTTACCTTTTTATAGAAGTGATTATATTTGTATGCCAATATTTTCCTATGGTAAAGTTTTGTTTAGCAGTTTTATTTTGGTAGTAATAAGATCGGGACTCTTATTTTGAAGGAACTTTTACCAGAAGTGTGAATGCACAACGGAGCAGAATGTACATATATATTTAGCCTCCCAAGACTTTACACATTTCCTCTTTGCTTTCGTTCGGGTTCATCTTGCGCTTCATCAGTTGAATCACTTTGAACATTCGTTTGAGATGTTGACGGGTTGGCCGAACTTTTTACCCCACAGTCAAACAACTTACTTTGCTTGGCCATTTTTTGTAAAACAAACACACGGCACACCGCGCACGCGAGTAAACGTGCACCGCTTTCTGGCTCCGTAATCACACCAATGCACGTGCAACTTAAGTATCAGGTTCCGACTGGTCACAACAATAATTAAATATCACTCTTAATACAACAAATAATTAACATTTATCTATTTTGGGGTGCACTTGTTGCTGTTTGCTGTCCTTATTTCTTTATGTTAAAAACGAGTTGCCACTGAAGGCAACCAAAGGCCAAGAAGTGGTTGACATTTTTCTGAATGGTTGCCAATGGCAACCTGGCAACCGTTACTGTCGAGCCCTGGATTACAACAATATTCTTTGGTCAGGTGACAGCTTGTTTTATCAAGATAATAGTTATATTTAGAATAACTTAAAACACACATCTGATGGTAATTCTGACACCACATGAAAGCAGCTTCACACCTACTTTTATCAAAATCAGGCCAGTGTTTTGTTTTTTTCGTCGTCCTGGAGACATATTTAGCCCAAAACATGACGACCTAGTTTGAGGTTCCAACATCATTTAGTTGCTCTTGTTTTATATTAAATATGTATATTCCAAAATATGAATATCGGGCGTCATGAACACAGAATCAGAGAAACGACCGGAGCCTCAACCCCCGAACAAAGAGAGGCTGTTTCAGTCTGAAGTTCAGCTGCCTGTTAACTCGATTAACACACACACACGCACACACAGACACACACACTTACGCTTTTATCCAAAGCGACTTACATACTCAGTACTGTGGGCAATCCCCACAGGAGCACTTTGGGGTGAAGGGTCTCAGGGACACAACGACATGCTGACTGCAGTGGGGTTTGAACCTGTGCTCCCCTGATTCAAAGTTCAGCGCACTATCCCACTGAGACACAGCCTCCCCGCACACACACGCACACCCTTCTCTCTTCTGTTTCCTTCTCTCGTCTTTTTCCGCCGTCCTTATTTTTTCAACCCAAAATCACCCCGAGTGTTTCAGCTGTCTGCAGAGCTAATTCAATAATCTCACACACACACACACACACACACACAGCCACACACACACACACACACACACACACACAGACAGACAGACAGACAGACAGACAGACAGACAGACAGACAGACAGACAGACAGACAGACAGACAGACAGACAGACAGACAGACAGACAGACAGACAGACAGACAGACAGACAGACAGACAGACAGACACGCTTGTCAGGAAGGGGTTTCATTATTTTGAGACTGCAGTGGTCATTCAAAATAGCATGTTGTGTTGAATTTGCATAAACAATCCTTGTAATATTAGTTTAATTTAACTGCTTAAGAAGTTCTTGTCAGTTTTTGCCAACAGCTGAGAAATTGTATATTTTGCCAATAAACCTAATGGGGTTGAATCAATGCTGGACACACTTCCTCTGTGTCGTCAATTGGACTTCGTTCTATTGCTAAGACTTTGTGTATCAACACATCAACGACATTTTCGTGGATATTTGATCATGAAAGCGTAGAAATATAACAAAAAACTATTTGTTTCAGTTTAAAATGTAAACCTTGATTTGTGTGTGTGTGTCAGACTCAGTATGCGCACACACACACACACACACAGACAAGTCCTTTTTATTATTGACTACAAGCAGGAGTGGGAACCGATCTTGACGGACTCAATCATATCTTAAAGTTTAATTCTGGTTTATTGCACACTGACTATAGTTCCTTAAAAGAAAATGACACCTTTCATCGTTCATACAGAGTCTTTGGAAATGTAAAATGCTGGGAAAATATTACAATTTAACTTTAATCTTTTTAAGATTAGCCGAAAAAACCTGTAAATGTGTCTCTTCTGTTTTTACCTCCTCTCTTACTTTGCCTTCATTTATGTACAACAAAAAACTCTCTTATTTTCTTTCTCTGTCTTCCGTCCTCTCTCTCTGGTTTCTGCTCTGTCATTAGAGTTAATTCAGTTATAGACATCAGGCAGCTGACCTGCTGCACCCGGCCTCTCTCTCTCTGTGTTGGAGAGTGTGTGTGTGTGTTTGAGAGTGTGTGTGTGAATGTGTGTGAATGCTGCTCTGTTGTGTGAGATCCAGATGCGACAGCTGGCTCAGAGTCCAGTGTGTTTGTGATGAACCAGTAACTGGGTTAAATCACTTTTTCGAAATAAGTACAATTTTAAATTATCTACGTTGTTTGAGACCGATGGAAAGAAGTAGTTGTGTACATTTATTGATAAAATATACATCCAAGTACACATTTGAATTAATATTATTATAATAAATAAATATTATTATATTTATAACGTATACAAACGTATTCACACTTTTGCCCTGTCACAATTTTTACAATTATCCTTCTGCTCAATCTTCAATCCAAAGTATAAACATAAAAAAACATGAAAGACGAGAACAAATACATAATAACAATATTTACATTTTCTTAAGTCATATTTTTTTGAATTTATTCTGTGTGTATACATGGATCCTGAGATTGAAGCTCAAGCCGCTGACCAGTGATTATTAAAATGTTAAGTATTCAAAAAGTCAGAATTGAGATTTTGTCGAACGATACAAATGGCTGCTGTCTGCTGTCCCTCCTGTGTGTCAGGTTGCTGCGGAGGTGTGAGGCGATGATCCAGCGCTACAGCAGAGAGCTGAACTCAGACGGAGCCGTGGGGAAAGCTGTGGAGGATTGCATGAGAGCCATCATCGGAGTACTGGTCAACCTCACACAGGACAACGGTGAGGACACACACACACACACACACACACACACACACACACACACACACACACACACACACACACACACACAAGGTCATACTGTTGGTACTCAGAGTTACTAACACTGCAACAAATCTGCTTAAGAACATTTCCCAAGCTTAGCAAAGACGTGACAGCCAATAAATAGAGATAAACATTAGCAAATAAGAATCACACTGTTAAAGTGTGTTAACCCGTGAGTGTGTGTTTTGATGTGTGTTAACCTGTGAGTGTGTGTTTTGATGTGTGTTAACCCGTGAGTGTGTGTTTTGATGTGTGTTAACCCGTGAGTGTGTGTTAACCTGTGAGTGTGTGTTTTGATGTGTGTTAACCCGTGAGTGTGTGTTTTGATGTGTGTTAACCCGTGAGTGTGTGTTTTGATGTGTGTTAACCCGTGAGTGTGTGTTTTGATGTGTGTTAACCCGTGAGTGTGTGTTTTGATGTGTGTTAACCCGTGAGTGTGTGTTTTGATGTGTGTTAACCTGTGAGTGTGTGTTTTGATGTGTGTTAACCTGTGAGTGTGTGTTTTGATGTGTGTTAACCCGTGAGTGTGTGTTTTGATGTGTGTTAACCCGTGAGTGTGTGTTTTGATGTGTGTTAACCCGTGAGTGTGTGTTTTGATGTGTGTTAACCCGTGAGTGTGTGTTTTGATGTGTGTTAACCCGTGAGTGTGTGTTTTGATGTGTGTTAACCCGTGAGTGTGTGTTTTGATGTGTGTTAACCCGTGAGTGTGTGTTTTGATGTGTGTTAACCCGTGAGTGTGTGTTTTGATGTGTGTGTGCAGAGTGGGGCAGCACGAAGACCGGAGAGCAGGAGGATTTAATCCTGACGGCGCTGAACTGTGTCCTCAAAGTGCCTCAGTATCTTCCTCAGGAGCAGAGGTTCGACATCAGAGTGCTGGTGAGGAACACACACACACACACACACACACACACACACACACACACACACACACACAGTCATAATGAAGTGTTGAACTGTGTTCTGTTTATTTTCAGGGTCTGGGTCTGCTGATTAATCTGGTGGAATACAGTGCGAGGAACAAGTACTTCCTGATGGAGATGGAGATGGAGGGTCCCTGCGACGCCACCGTCCTCATCAACCCGCTCCAGGAATTAGCCAGCACCGGGCCGCTCAGCGCCATCGCAGCGCTGGTACAGGTACGCACCTCCAGATCCCTTTATTTATTTTATTCATTTTATTCTATTTTATTTTATTTATTTTATTAATTAATTTAATTTATTTTGTTTATCTTCCTCAGCTCTTCCTCCAGAGGGAGCGAGCAGCCATCAAGGCCGAGGCGCAGACTGATGACCTCATCAAGGAGGCGCCGAAGCCCCCGCTGGATAAGAGCGGCGAGTGGCAGGAGACGGGAGGGGAGATCCAGTGGGTTTCCAACGACAACGTGAACGAGAACTCAAAGGAGAAACAGGAGGAGGAGAAGAAGAAGAAGGAGAAAGACGAGGAGGACCACGAGCTGGACCTCAACAAAGGTGAGAGGTCAAAGTAATATGTTTAATTCACTTAAAGTGACATCAACCACTTTAAGTCAATTCAAATACATTATACTGATAGATACAGAAGATGCATACTGTCTGAGAAATAATCCTTGATGTGGTTTGGAACATGATGGAGTTTAATCAGGCAGCATTTAGCTGACAGAGAGGCTACAATGATCTGTTTGGTGTTTTGAGCAAAACACTTCATAGACATGTTTCTGATATATCTGAGAGCTACAGGGGGTCCGCGGGGTCTTAAAAAGTATTAAAAGTTGATAAATCAATTTAGCAAAAATTAAGGCTATTAAAAAGTATTAACAAGTATTAAACAGCATTTTCCAAGGTATTAAGAAGGTCCACAGCAACGACAACATGAAACACCCTTTAATTTACTGCACGCACGCATAGGGTACCATAAAATGCTGCTTCTTATTTTAAGTTTCGTTGCCTTGCTCCGCTCTGTGGGGGGGGGGGTTATCTGCTGGTGGACTCCCGGAGAGATTTACAGCAGGAGAACACGCCGTCCACCGCGGAGAATAAACAGAAGGGCAACCATGACAACCATGCTCCGGGGTCTTCTTCGCTGCTTTTGGTGTATTTTGTGGCGGCAGCAGCGCCACTTACGGGCCTGGCATATGTACTACAGCGTTTCCAGCATTTCCAGCGGTCTAGTGTGAACGGACACGTTAATTAATCGAATGCGTGTGAACGGAAGACTTTTTTGCGTTTGCGTATGCGTTTTACTGTATGCGTCCTCGTGGGGCCGGGGTCTAAGCCAAACTATATCCGGTCACAGAGATCTGCTATTTTAAAGTAAGGTCAACACATATCGACCCTAAATATAGTCTATATTAAGAACGAGAAAAGTTTTAACATATATATCGTTTTTTGTAAACATGACAAATGTGTGAGGGTGATGACGTCAGAGCATCGTCCTATGTGCCGGGCTTAGCCCCGGACAGCCCCAGCCCAATTGAACCCCATGGTATTTGTGAGGGAGCTCCTATATGGCATTACCCCGCTGAAGCTCACCAAAGTTTAATATATTTCATAGTTCAAAGTTTTGTCAATTGTTTTGTTTATTGGTCAAATACTGGTTTCTAATGGTTTCTGAGGAGTTCTACTGGAATGAAAGAGCACAGAGTACAGAAGCAACAAAGCAGCATCCTGCATTAAACCTGACCTTCACAGAGAGGTTGAAGTTCATGTGGAGAGGAGGCTTCAGTAGTCTGTCTGCACTCTGTTTAGTTGTGCTATCTTACAATCAATATAGTAAATGTGAGGTAAAGTGTGTCGCCAAGGTAACCGGTTAGAACTCGAAGTTGCGATGAGGTCTTAAAATGTATTGAAAGGGTCAATTTGACTTCAGGATTCCTGCATATACCCTGAGCTATAATATATGCCTAAACACAGTATAATAGGAGAGCTTTAGACCCCATTTACACGCAAATAGGGCTGTACCCGAATATTTGTTAGTTGGAGTACTATTCGGGTTTACATTTCGGATATTATTCGTTTTTTTTGGCACTGCAATTTATTGAAATCTCCAATATCAACGTAAGAGCTTGTGCCTCTTCGGGGGGTGCTAACACTTAACCATAAACAATAAATGTAGATATTACTTTTCTCCATTGATCTCCGTCACGTTGTTTTCCATAGCAACAACAACTTCCTGTCAACAGCGCTACCTCTCCTTCAAAATAAAAGCATGTCCATACAAAATAGGAAGCCAAGCCAAATTACACTTAAGACATATACAACTGCAACAAAAGCAACAAACACGATGCGATATCCTTTTCAATTTCAAAGAACACAAATTGAGTTACATTAACAAATAACTATAAAACAACAGTACTGTAGAATAACAACATGAATGTCGTGAATACACCGAAATACACGTGTTGAAGCGGTTCGCTGCTGATTACTACGCCCCCCCCCCCCCCCGAATATTCGCACAAAATACACCAAATGCAGCGAAGAAGACCCCGAGCATGGTTGCCATGGTTGCCTGGTTGCCCTTCTGGTTATTCTCCGCGGTGGATTTAGCAACATGTAGTTCTCCATGTCCACTTGTTGTGGTGGAGGAGCTGTAGATTTTGCACTAACATCTGTAGCTTCATCGTTATCAGGAAATGATCGTATAGGACGTACACACGGAGCCGATTGGCCCCCCAGAGCGTTCCGTTGCAGATCTATCCACCTTGGGACCCGTTTGCGGGGTCCGTTACGGCCTCGTGTGAACCAACGGGCTATACGAAAGAGAAAAGTAGCAGATACAGCCGTTTGCGTTGTCGTGTAAACGGCACCGTAACCATGAGACAGGTTTTGAAGCCGTGGGCGAAACAGGCCTTTGACTTCTGGGTCCAAATAACACGGAGACATTAATGTGAAATGTGTCTCTTCCTCTCAGCTCTGCAACACGCAGGGAAGCACATGGAGGACAGCATCGTGGCCTCGTACACAGCCCTGCTGCTGGGGTGCCTGTGTCAGGGGAGCCCGGTGAGAGAGACACACACACACACACACACACACACACACACACACACACACACACACACACACACACACACACACACACACACACACACACACACACACACACACACACACACACACACACACACACACACAGAGACACACACACACACACACACAGAGACACACACACACACACAGACACACACACACACACACACACAGAGAGACTCACACACAGAGACTCACACACACACACACACACACACACACACACACACACACAGTCCTAAGTAAGCTGTATTTATAAGCTATACGTTGTGTTTATGATGCCTTTTCTCTCCCTGCAGCTGAATGTGACTACTGTGAGAGACAACCTCCCGAAAGGAGACTTCTCCATCATGACAGACATGCTGAAAAAGTTCCTCAACTTCATGAACCTCACTGTGAGTTGTGTGTGTGTGTGTGTGTGAGATAGAGATGTGTGTGTGTGTGTTAGAGAATACACTAGTTGTATGTTTTTCTGTGTGTTAATACCATGTTCTTCTCTGCAGTGTGACGTCGGCACCACGGGACAGAAGTCCATCTCTCGGATCATCGACTACCTGGAGCACTGCTAGAGAGAAGCCCGACACATCACACACACATACCTCACACACACACACACACACACACACACACACACACACAACTCCATCATCATCACCTCCGATTCAGATCTCCCTCTCCGTGACCTGTTACAGAAATCTGAATGAAAAAGGGATTTATTTTTCACTAAATCGACTTAAAATGATTTTATAGTTGCTCTAAATGAACGAGACACGTACCGCCTGTGATCAGATACTTTTTTTAATGATATAAGAAACATCATTGTATCAGACGTACAATCCTAGCTTTCTAATTGAACATGTGACCAGACGGCATTTAGTCAAATTGAAATAAATCACATTTCCACGCTTTAATTCCAAAGTCTGTTAAAGTCTCAGAAAGCCAGACGTTAATTGTTTATTCTTTTCTATACGAAACATCCACGTTTCCTACTTGAGCTGTGACTTTAAACGGTGGGTTTGTTTAACAGTAATTACACTTAAAGAACCCATTTTATAGATTTTAAGTCAAATTCATATTCGTCCCTTCAGAAAAGTCTCAGAAAGCTCGACGTTAAAACCAACTTACATTTTTATATTTTATTCTAATATCACTTTGGAGCGAAATCACATTAGTGACGACTTTACATTTAAATGAACGACCTGTTTCTGTCTCAGCGACTCTGCGACTCAGCGACTCAGCGACTCAGTGACTCAGCGACTCTGCGACTCAGTGACTCAGTGACTCAGCGACTCTGCGACTCAGTGACTCAGTGACTCAGCGACTCTGCGACTCAGCGACTCTGCGACTCTGCGACTCAGCGACTCAGCGACTCTGCGACTCTGCGACTCAGCGACTCTGCGACTCAGCGACTCAGCGACTCTGCGACTCTGCGACTCTGCGACTCTGCGACTCAGCGACTCAGCGACTCTGCGACTCTGCGACTCAGCGACTCTGCGACTCAGCGACTCTGCGACTCAGCGACTCTGCGACTCTGCGACTCAGTGAGCGGAAACACCAGAATGTTTGATAAAAGATCAGATTCAAGTCCGTAGTTTTATTTATTGTTTCCACCGTTTTTGTTTGACCTGATTTAAATTATAATTAAAACATTCTCGTCTAAATGAAGTCAGAATTATAATTTTTTATACGTCCTCAGTTAGAAACCATCGCTCTGAACAACAGGTTTCCGGACAATTTTATTTTTATTTTTTTGTTGTTGTAACTCCGTCTCCTCCTCTTCTTCCTCTTCCTCCTCCTCTTCCTCCTCTCTCTCCTCCTCCTCTCCCTCCTCTTCCTCCTCCTCTTCCTCTTCCTCTTCCTCCTCTTCCTCCTCTCTCTCCTCCTCCTCTCCTCCTCCTCTCCTCCTCTTCCTCCTCCTCTTCCTCTTCCTCCTCCTCACCTCAGATTGCAGGTTTTTTGTTGAAGTTGTTTTGAGGCGTAAGAGTCGTCGATTCTTCCTCCTGCTCTTCCTCCTCCTCCTCCTCCTCCTCCTCTCGTCTGCCGCTGACTTTTTTTAATCTGTTTTCCCAGCATGCATCAGGGCACAATGACCCTTGTTCTCCATCAAAGGTCTCCGACCCTCACCTCCTCTCGGTCACAGCACAGGAGCGTCTGATCTCTCCACCTGCAGAGAGGCTTTTCAAAAACAACTAGTTTACACCTCATGTTTCTCTTTTGCTTGTTTTTCATGTCAGAAATGCTTCAAATCTGTCCGAAAAAACCACAACGTTTGTAGTTTTTGTGCAGAGAAAACCCTCCTCTGAGACGTCTCATCTGTCTCTACAGGAGGAAGAAAGTGTTTCACACGTCCTTAATCCTGCGTTTTCATTCCCAGGACGCCTGAAGCTGCAAAGTGTTTATTCCAACATTACAATATAAATCCTTATTCTCTTTCCGTTTGTGGACGTTTCCGATCGCTCTCCAGGACATCAAAGATACTGAGTTACCAGATGGAGGCGACAGAAGATGCATCGTTGGCACTTAAGTAGAAGAATTTTGACTTCACGAAACAAGAGTGAAATAATGCGTCCCTTAAATTCGCCCCAAAAGTCTCAGAACACCTGACGTTACTCACTTTGGATTTTCTCCAGAAAACGCTTTTTCCTATATGACTTTTTTTAAATTTGCACCTCTCGTCTAAACTCAGTCGATTCATCTGTTTTTTTAATGATACGTTGTTCTCCATCAGGGCGGAGAACTGACTCCCAGAAAGTCTGTCGTTATTTGTATTTATTTTTTGAAAGATCCACGGAGGGGTCAGCGTCTCTGAATTGGAAAAAGTCTCATCCCGTTAACTTGCATTCATCCGTTCATCACACACACACACACACACACACACACACACACACACACACACACACACACAGTTGAACCCTCACACTCCTTCTTTTAAGAGCTTTATTCTCACGTCTGGAGAACGAATGGACAAATTGTTGTAAATAATGGCTGTACATAGATTTGCTCGTGTAGGAGCAGAGGATGCTGGGTAATGTCGGGGGGGGTTAACTTTAAACGTAGTCCTGTAGACTCTCTCTCTCTCTCTCTCTCTCTCTCTCTCTCTCTCTGAATCCGAACTCTTCACTTTCTAAAGCCTCTCCTCCGCGGTGTCGTGTTTCCGGACGGAGAGCAGACACTTGATCTTTGTACCAGTTTGCAGACGAATGTCTTTGGTTACCTGTATATAATTTTAAAATAATAAAAGTTGATACTTTCAGTACTTCCTGCTCCGTCTCTCCTTTCTCTCTCGCCTCACATTTCATTCAGAGAGATATTTGAATGTCTTTTAATCTGCAATTTACTTCCAGGTTTTTATGAAAATCTCTGCAGATTTTGAGGCAAAAAAAAAAATCTAATCAGAATTATTTTATTGTCATAAAAATACAAGGCATTTTACATTAGATAAATAAATACAGAAATATTTAATTATCTAATGTAAATAAATGAAAAGACTAGAAATAAACAATCCAAACTGTAAACAAATCAAATGGCATTAAAAAAGCAGAAAATGTTGAAATCCAAATGTACAGTAAAAAGATATAAAGCAGGATATTGTATATCCATTAAGAGAGAGGATTATTACATATTTAAATTAATATAAATGAGTTAAAGTCCAGTCATCAGCCAGAGGAGATCTGTATATATATTGTATTATAAGAACAGATGTTTCTCCACTATTTAAAATATACTAATAAAACCTGTTATTGATAAAGCCTTGTCTGGTGGAGGTGAGCATGCTGGCAGCGGAGCTTTGGACGTATTGTTGGACCTACTTTTAGTTTTGTTCTCATTCTATAATTTAGGGTGCATCAACAAAACGGTACAAAGCGTTCTTTCTCAATAGAACAATCAGTGGTTCAAGTGAGTATATTCCTCAGTGTAACATATCCACTATAAGCTTAAACATGTTTTCACTCAGTTTATAAACTATGTTACAAACTGGATGTCATTCCAATCATTTGAGTAAGTCCTGCACTTCAAGTAAAATCCCATTTGAAAGTCTATTCTACAATATATCAATGTTTTTTAAAAGTTTAAAAATAATTGTGTTTCTGTTCTGATTTCAGTCTCACAACAACAACAATGTGTCATAGCGACGTTTGTCCACAGGGCGAAACGTATATTCACAAATAACCCTCTCAAGACGTGACATGGATACAATATTTGTTCCTATTCATTTCTAATGACCGTGTCGGAGAGTTTGGCGTTAAAATGCTTTTTGATTACATTTAGCGAGAAGTGTATATTGTACGTTTAGAACCTACGTCCAGTGGAAGTGTAGGATCCATAGTGTGATAGATATTACCAAGATTAATTTGAGCTCCATGTATTTCTTTACAAAATATTGTATCCATGTCTTGAGAGGGTTATTTGTGAATATACTACGTTTTAGCCGTGTGGACCAGGGGCGTTTCCCGGACCTGGGAACATTCGGGGCTTAGCCCACAGTGGCGGCGCCAGAGATTTTCTTTTGGGGGTGCTGTGGGGTAGCTTGACGTTTCAACATGTTTTAGGGTTTCCCATGAATGTACCGGGCGCTACAGTGGAATGTTCTACTGCAACACTCCCCACACACACGCACGCACACACACACACACACACACACACACACACACACACACACACACCCGCGACTGTTACAATGAAGGCTCGATAATCAGCTCAGGGCATATAGGGGTAAGCAGGGGTAAAGTGCAATTTTTTACAAGTGGGGAGTGGACCTAATATCCTCAAGGGGGGTCCTCACATCCTCTGTGGGTGTCCTCACATCCTCTAGGGGGGTCTGGTGGCATGCTCCCCCGCGAATATTTTTTTTAAATGTTGAAGTTAAAGGTGGGGTAGGTAAGTTTGAGAAACCGGCTCGAGATACACTTGTTATATTTCATGGAATGCTCTTAACATCCCGATAGCAATGAATATCTGAAGTGCTTTGACAATAAATCCATAAAGAAACATCATCTGGAAGCCGTGGTTCTGTAAAAAGCACGACCAATCATCTGAGCCGGCTAAAGTAACTGGATGGCCTACCTGCCTGTCAGCCTTCCATCTGGGCACAAACTTACCTCGTGTCCTCATTGGTCATGTGTGCGTTCCTGTGTGTTGGAGGAGGGGCTCTGTGAGGAAGTGGCAGATTCTTTCTGGTTCTGTATTTTTAAATTCTAGCGCCCTCGAGCTGGTTTCTCCAAAATGACCGACCCCACCTTTAAAAGCATCAATCCTGCTGCACTTTGAGAGCAACATGAAGAGATCTATGGAAACATCTCTCAACACCCATTTGAAACAGAACTATAAACAGATTTACTTTTTCTTTATGGACATTTTACAAATCAGTCTCCTTTCAAACTGTATTCTTGTTTTACTGTCATAGTATTTCAGCTGTTTTTCATTTATTCTCTTGTTTTTTTATAACTATAATGATCGTATAAACGTGCGCCTCGGAAATAATCGGTTACATAATTCGTGACCAAACCGTTTTGAGACCCACTGAGATAACTCCTAAAATCACCAATCAATAATAAAATGTGTATTCATACACGGGCCGATGTCATGTGATTCACAGAAAGTAACACCAGGATGTTTTTGTAAGAAAAATATATTTATACTCAACAAGTCTCTCAAACATTTAAAATACATTATTATTATTATCAGTGCCTTTTTCTCTCAAACCTCCAATTTCTGTCATCATTATTTCTCCCAAAACAGATTTTCTAATTTTCTGCAACATTTTTCAGATGTTTTGGAAACATTTCTGCAGCAATGAGAGAAAGAGCAAAGTTGCACAAATACAAACCATCAGAAGTTCATGTTTTTTGTTAAAAAAATACATTTAAATTTAAAAGTCTCTCAAACTGTTTAAATACACAATTATTGTCAGCGGTGGAAGAAGTACCCAAAATCACAAGTTTAAGATCTTCAATGTGTAAGTTAAGTTAGAGTACACTAAGCATATCAAAAGTGAAAGTACTCGGTATGACAGAACACCGTCTTATTATTAAAAAGTATTATATTACCCTGATTTTATCACTAAAAACTGCTTCTTAATGTAGTAGTTTGTCAATGTGGATCCAATTTGAACACAGAACTGAATCATTCACACGTCAGGGGTTTTCTGTAATTAAAAAGCAACTGAATGTTAAATAAATTAAGTAAAAAGTAGAATATTTGCCTCTGAAATGTAGTGGAGTAGACGTAAACAGTTGCATTAGATGAAAATACACAAGTAAAGTACAACATATGTAAAGAAAATAGTTAAGTACTGCAGTAAATACTTTCCACACTGACTATTTTGCAGTAAATTGAGAATAACACTGCATTACAGGCGGATCAATGCTGGAGCTCCATGCATTTTTGAGTCTGAAAGTGGTGGAGTTGAAGTATGGAGTTGCAATAGATGGAAATACACAAGGATATTACAAAATAACTGAAATGGACTTCCACCACTGATTATTTTGCAGTAAATGGAGATTAACACTGCATTACAGGCGGATGAATCTCAGAGTTTAAAGTCTTTTCTCTCTCAGGACATCAGGGAACAAATCATTTCTGCAGGAAAGTATAAAAAAGGTTATTCTAAAGTCATTTGGTGCCGCTGGTCCTCCCCCACGTGTCCTCATTAAGTCCCCTCTGATTCTCCTCCGGTCCCCGGCTGCTCTTCCCGGTGTCTCCCGGTGTTCCCCCCGGTTTGTCCCCATGTTTGCGGCTCTTCTCCGGTTCTCCCTCCTCCTCCTCCTCCTCCTGCAGCAGCTCGCTCAGGGTCTCGATGTAAATCTGCGCCATCTGCAGGGTCTCGGATTTGGACAGTTTCCTTTGGTTCTGGAGCTCCGGGATGACGCTCCGCAGCCGGTCGAAGGCCACATTCAGGCCGAGCATCCTCCTCCTTTCCCGGGCATTGGCAGCGACACGCCTCCGCCTCTGCGCCCGCTCCACGGAGCTCCTTTCCGGCTGGAGGAAGCGCAGCGCCGCGGTGTCCAGGAGCTCCACGATACCGCACGGAGCTTCTCTGAGATCACAGCCGCGATTGGAGCTCCCTAACCCGGGTAAGTCCTGCTGGAAAAGACCCTGGACCTGGAACTCCGAGAAGCTTTTACTGGGAGGCATCGCTTCACTTCGGGGTAAAACTTGCAGCAGAAGTTCAGGAAAGTTAACTTTGTCCACTTTGATATTTTTTGGGGGGGATTTATGGAGCCTTTATGGGGGCGTGGAGAGGGTCGTGTGCCGCCTAATGAACAGAGCCAAAGGACCCAGCGGGGGGCCATTAACTGAGTTCATCAAAAGGGGATTAGAAGCGACTGAGTGACCGCTGAGGAGGAAGAGGAGGAGGAAGAGGAGGAGGGGGCTAACATGAACCTCAGAGCAGCTTTACTTTAAAGGTCTCCTATTATACTATTTTCAGGCATATTTTATGGGTCTCAGATATATAAAAAAACATGTCTGAAGTGTTTTGCTCGAAATACCAAACAGATCAGCCTCATCCCCCTCTATCTCAGCCCTGTTACTAAAGAGCTGATTCTGGGTCTAAAGCTTTAAAAAATAATAATAAAAGAGTAGATCTCATCAGGAGAACTCTCCCAGCAGAAACTCAGCTAAACGCTGCCGTGATGAAAGTCCACATCATGTTCCAAACCACATCAAGGATCCTCTCTGAAACAGGATGGAGCTCAAAGTCTTTCTCTCTCTCAGGTTTACCACAAGGTGACTTCCTTTTGATTTCCTGCTTCTTCACACACACTCTCTCCAGCACAGGTTAGCTCTGACTGTTAGCATGCTAATGTGAACACAGACCATATTACTTCCAGAACACGTCTCATTGTTTCTGACAGCAATGTTTCTGATTGGCCCGTGGGTCTAAAGCCCGCCCACATTTTAGTAATGTGGTCATGACGCAGCATCGCTCATCTCTTGTTGTTGCTATTTGTTTACTAACTCTCGTCTGGTTGTTGCTATTTGTTTACTAACTGTTGTCTTGTTGTTGATATTTGTTTACTAACTCTCATCTCTTGTTGTTGACATTTGTCCTCATCTCTTGTTGTTGCTATTTGTTTACTAACCCTCATCTCTTGTTGTTGCTATTTGTTTACTAACTCTCGTCTGGTTGTTGCTATTTGTTTACTAACTCTTGTCTTGTTGTTGATATTTGTTTACTAACTCTTGTCTTGTTGTTGATATTTGTTTACTAACTCTCATCTCTTGTTGTTGACATTTGTCCTCATCTCTTGTTGTTGCTATTTGTTTACTAACCCGCGTCTCTTGTTGTTGCTATTTGTTTACTAACTCTCTTGTTGTGGAGGTTAATTCAAAGCGGCCTCCTGATGTTTTCCTCCTGAGTCTGACGGACAGAAGTTGGCAGATTTTCAGCGTTTCTTTACAAAACTCTTTCAAAGATGGCAGCGGGAAACAACGGCACATAATGGACTCCTTATGGCGGGGGGGGGGCGGGGGGACGGGGGGGTGTTGGCTTGGTGCTCAGATGACAGTTGTTGGCTCCGGTTTATTCAAATGAAATGTCTCGTTGGTGCCAGAAACGACACGGGCTGGAGATCAAACCCCGAGGAACCAATCACAGAGCAGGAGCCAATCGCAGAGCAGGAACCAATCACAGGGCAGGAACCAATCACAGGGCAGGAACCAATCGCAGAGCAGGCGTCAATCACAAAGCAGGAACCAATCACAGGGCAGGAACCAATCACAGGGCAGGAGCCAATCGCAGAGCAGGAGCCAATCGCAGAGCAGGAACCAATCACAGGGCAGGAACCAATCACAGGGCAGGAGTCAATCACAGGGCAGGAGTCAATCACAGAGCAGGAACCAATCACAGGGCAGGAACCAATCACAGGGCAGGAACCAATCACAGAGCAGGAGTTAATCACAGGGCAGGAACCAATCACAGAGCAGGAACCAATCACAGGGCAGGAACCAATCACAGGGCAGGAACCAATCACAGGGCAGGAACCAATCATAGGGCACTATTTCACCTTCAAATCTTTAACAATAAAGAGTGTTTGTTTTGTCTTTGAGCCCATTTTACACATCTATCACTATTTCTCTTAACATTTTGGTTTTCACATTCAAATTTTAGCCAAATGAAACTTCCTGTTTGCAAACGAGTGATTTCCTCGTGTGTCTTTTAGCCCATTTGACACGGATGTATTTCACTTTAAAGGGCCCATGTCAGTGTTTCTCAAACGTTTTCACACCAAGGACACTTAACCAATCAAAAACACTCGCGGACCACCTAACTCCACACCTATCCCAAAACACATCGTTTTTCTAGAACAGATTACAAATCGCCTGAAAATGGTACAAACAGGAGGCAACATGTGGGACGAAGGTGTTGCGCGGGGCGATATCATGCAATCGAAACTTAAGCTTCCTCCATTGCGGAGATATTCCCGCCAGAGTGCGGAAAACTTAAATGTATTTATTTATTTCAAATGTGAAATGTTACCAATATACTCACGGACCACTAGGGGGCGCTCACGGACCACACTTTGAGAAGCACTGGCCCATGTCATGCTTCTCTGGTTCTGACCCGTCCCCTTGTGTTCTGAAGCTTCTGCATGTAAACGCTCTGCAGAGTCTCAAACCCTCAAAGTGCACCCTGTAGGGAGAAACACTCTGACACAGAGAAGACCTGTCTGTGCTGCCCCTGAACGCCTCGTTGGGCATTTCTCATTTCCCATTGTTTACTTCCTGGGTTCTGTGACGTGTGAATACCCAGAGGCCACACCCTCTGCCAGCCTTTCACGAAACAAAGCTTCCCAAACCTTTCAGGATGCATGCCGGATATGTACAGCGTAGGGCTCTGAAGAACGATGCTGTTCCTACTTTGTTTGGACCAGCGGGAGATTCGGGTACACAACCTGTAATATTCATTGTTGTTTGTGTATTTATGATGTTTAAAACAAACAAGGTATCTACCACGACTGTTTAAACGGGTAAACGTTTTTCGGGCTGCTAAGCCATTGACACAGCGCTAACTGGGCTAACTAAGTTGCTAACTGTTTCCATATATCAACTCCAATGTCAGCAGATGGCCTTACGTGTATCTCATAGCAGGAGAATGTCTGCATTCACATAGAGCAGTATACTCAGAGTGATTTACCGTACGGTCATTCGCAAAACTTAATTTACATTATAGTTGGCGTTCCTAGCGTGTATGCTACCGAGCTACCGTTCCTAGCGTGTATGCTACCTACCGAGCTACCGTTCCTAGCGTGTATGCTACCGAGCTAAACAAGAAGGCTACCAAGAGCTAGACATGCTAGGGAAAACATTTTTTCATGCCAGCTACAATGAATGACCGAACGTAGCAGACTACCCGTATAAGATTGCAATTGTAAACATGTTCTTGCTAGCCTAATATGAACCACTAGCTGTTGTTCATAGTAGGTTCGCATATTACACTGAACAACTAGCAAACGTAGGTTAGCATATTAATCTAGCTGGCAAGCTAACGAACCTAAAACAACTAAGTTTCTCTAATATGTTGTGATTTGCATTTGATTTCGTCCAGCCAGATCAGGAACTCCTGGCGTATCTGACGGACGACACATGACGGGATGACCACTCTGATGCCTCGTCCTAAAAAGCCCCGGCAGCAGCTTACAAAGCTGCGATAGGCAAGATGCCGAAAACGCCTATAAGGGGAGGAATGGATGATATACAGTGTATTTTACACATGTTCATTTTGTACATTTCTAAAAATAAAGTTGGATGGAAATACTTAGTAGCCTTTCTTCCCTGAATGATTTGCTCCTATAACTAATCAATCATTGTTGATGCTTAGAGCCGAAACAAGCACTGTGTTAGACATGGGCGGAGCCTCTCTGGTGGTTGACTAATCAGAACAGGGTGGCCGAGCTGACCAATCGGAGCACACTGGACTCACAGGGAGGGGGGGGGGGGCAGGAGCAGGAGCTCCATCTAGCCGTTTAGGACAGAGAGTGAAACACATACTGTCAGAGATGCTGTGAGAAACCAATGTGAGTTTGGAACATTGAACAATGTAAATATATTCTAGTAGACCTCAACGATGGAACTATGATCAGTAGAAATGGCCAGTGACATGATGGGACCTTTAAACTTGAATTGCAATCGAACATTTGAGTTATTCTGAGTTTAACCTCAACTCTAAATTTGCAAACGTTATCATAAAATCGTTTTTGTTTGTTATCCCATTTTACACAGACAGTGGCGATCCTAGTGTCTGAGGGCCCCCAGGCAAACATTCCCTGGGGGGCCCTCGAACCAGCTTTTCATCATCACGCACTGCCGCCCCCCACGGAGCGGAGCAAGGCAACGAAACTTAAGATAAGAAGCAGCATTTTAAGGCGCGCTGTGCATGGGGCCGCCTTGAGGGGGTTTCCCGACGTGTCGTTGCTGTAAATCAAAGGGTGTTTCATGTTGTCGTTGCTGTGGACCTTCTTAGTCTACCTTCTTTGGGGCCCCCTTCTGCTCCGGGGCCCCAAGCTGTTGCCTGCCTTGCCTGTTCGCAAGGAGCGCCCCTCTACACAGATTCTCCTCACCAAGTTTGAACATTCTCAACGAGAAAAGACACGTTTTACTTGTTCTTTTTTAGCCCATTTGATCACATTTAAAACTAAAAGGAACACGAGGTCTAAGTGCCGTTCAACTTTAATCTCCAGGTTGCACATTTCTGTTGAACGAGTGTTTTTTAATACGTTTTTTAGCCCATTTTACATTCTTTCATTACATTTGAAACTAGTTTGGCACCAACACAGAAGGTCAACGGTGCATTCATGTGCTCCTTGGATCTTCCTATTTTTAAATAATTCTTGCTAATTTGTTGTTTTGAAGAGTTTTGAGTCGTAATCTGGAACCTTATTGCAAAAGTAAACCTTTATAAAAAGCTTACAAATAAATCGGAGACTTCCTAAAACGGCAGCTTGTTGTTTTAAAGGGGACCTATCATGCAAAATGCACTTTTTGATGTCTTTTCTACATCAACATGTGTCCCCGGTGTGTCCCCGGTGTGTCCCCGCTGTGTCCCCGGTGTGTCCCCGGTGTGTCCCGGTGTGTCCCCGGTGTGTCCCCGGTGTGTCCCCGGTGTGTCCCCGGTGTGTCCCGGTGTGTCCAGTGTGTCCCCGGTGTGTCCCCGGTGTGTCGGGGAACTCACGCAGCGTCAGGAAATAAAACCCTCTCTCTTTTCCTCCGTACCCAAATCTCTAAAAACGGGGAACAACGGAGCTGATCCAGATTTGCGTCCGATATGACGTCATATCTGAAATGTGGACCCACGGCCCAATCAGAAACGCTGCTATCAGAAACAATGCCCGACTGTTTTGGACGTAATATGGTCGGTGTTTACATTAGCATCGCTAACACTCAGAGCTAACCTGTAAAGCTTTATACCCCAAACAGCACTTTTGAAACAGGAAGTGAAATAGAGGGATATGAGGCGTGGCTAGAATGATCTGTTTGGTATTTTGAGCAAAACACTTACATAAGCATGTTTTTTATATATTTGTATATATCTGAGACCTTTGCTATTGCCTACAAATAGCATGATGGGTGACCTTTAAATCAAACAGGAGGATTGTGCATTTTTTAAGGGACTATTTTCAGCGGCGTATTAATCCACATTTGGTGCTCTTGTGAGTATTTGAGTCAAAATACATTTAAAGGTTTGGTTTATTCATGTTTTCTTTAACCAATAAGTAGTTTGATCAGTTGTTTCTCATTGAATTTGATGACGGTAAGAAGAATAAGGACTTCCTTTTAAGTTTAAGATTTGGCCCAACAAAAACCAACAAAATCTAGATTTCTACTGAAGAGATATAACTAAAGTGTGCTGGTCAGTAATTAGCGGAGGCTTCAGCTGTTCACACGCTGCGCTTTGTTAAACCCAATGAAACGGCTCGTTGGACGACACGCGCCGCAGATCAAAACCCTTTCTGTCCTTTCAGCTCGGAGGGTTTCGCGTTTCAGATCGATCTCCTCTCCTGAAGTCCAGACTTTCAGTTCATTTCATCAGGTTGGATGTTTGTCTGCTTATATTCCCTGTTAGTTATCTTATAGCCGTGCCGCGAACACCAACACAACAACACTGTGAAAGAACACTGACTAAACAAACGGTAAATAAACACCAATCAAATAAGTGTAAACTTCTTCCCACCCCTTTCCAGATGTGTAAGTAAATAGATTATTTGCTTATACATAACTTAGAATCAGTAATATGTTTGTTTATCAATTTGACACTGATTCATTTTGTATTGAATTATAATAATAATTCTCATGTTACATTTTTGTATTATTGTTTCGAAATAAATCTAATGAAACACCAATGGAAACTCAGATGTCTGACTGCCCTTAAACGCACCACCAGGACAGATTATTATATACAAGGTTGATTGATTTCCACTCAGGCAGCTCGCTATCTTTACTATATTTCATTATCTTATCTAAGAGCTAGATGCACATCAAGAAAGGGTTTAGCTTCGGTCCCTATTTTAAAAATAATTTGTTATTTCTGTTGATTTGTTTGCAAATCTTAACACATGTTTATTTCATTGTATTTATTTATTTTATTTAATAAACAAATTTTTTTAGTTGTATTTTCTATTTATTTAATTTTTTATTTAATGTTATTGTATTTGACTTATTATACGTGTTTATGATTTTCATTTTGACTTGTATTTTGATCCATCTTATGTTGTGTTCAATGTCTGTAACCACTGTCACAAACAATGTTATTTAAAGTTCCTTTAAAGTGAGTTTAATCGATCATAGTGTTAAGCTTAGCTAACGCGCTAATGCGCTACACAGCTATGTAGCTAGCTATCAGTCTGTTGTGTGGGGACTAGAACTCCCTTGACTCCACTCCAAGGTTTTATCATAGCACTGAAATTGGAGTTTTTCTTTATAGTTTTTTCCTTTAAGGGTGCAAAACAGAAAAAGATCCAACAGTAGAACCACCTGTAAAAACTAAGGGAGAAGTTAAGTTAAAGGTAGGGTACACTTTTTGTTATATTGCATGGAATCAAAGATAAAATACAATTTTATATACAGTTAAAGGTGGGGTAGGTAAGTTTGAGAAACCGGCTCGAGATACACTTTTTGTTATATTCCATGGAATGCTCTTAACATCCCGATAGCAATGAATATCTGAAGTGCTTTGACAACAAATCCATAAAGAAACATCATCTGTGGAAGCCTGTAGGTTCTGTAAAAAGCACGACCAATCATCTGAGCCGGCTAAAGTAACTGGATGGCCTACCTGCCTGTCAGCCTTCCATCTGGGCACACACTCATCTCGTGCCCTCATTGGTCATGTGCTCGTTCGTGTGTGTTGGAGGAGGGGCTCTGTGAGGAAGTGGCAGATTTCTTCCGGTTCTGTATTTTCAAATTCTAGCGCACTCGAGCTGGTTTCTCCAAAACTGACCTACCCCACCTTTAAGTTTTTCACCTGCAGTGCATTCTCTGGAGTTTCCGAGTGTATTGCAGGTAAACAACGTAAACATATATTATGGATGCATTTCAGCGCCTTGCATCATCTCCTCCTCCTCCTCCTCCTCCTCCTCCTCCTCCTCCTCTCATAAATACTAGATAAATAAATCAGAGCATATTTCATGTCTTCTAACAAAGAACTATTTCACAACTAACTGTGTATAATAGTGACAGAGGTAGACAGGAAGCAGGGGGCACGTGTGATGAGACACGTAAGGTTTATTTATCATTTCATCTGCATGGAGATTCCAATTGTGCGGAACATTTGAAATATGGGGCAATTTGATCAGAAACTGTCTACTTTTCACCCTCTGATTCCTGACAGACGTGGAGAGAAAGTACGGGGGGCAACCGAGACACAACTCTAACTCTCAGTTTAAGAATAAAATACATTTAAATGCAATTAAAAGAAAATAACAGTTTAGATTACTTGTTAGACGCTTTTATCCAAAGCGACTTACATTACTCAATACTGTGGACAATCCCCTCAGGAGCACTTTGGGGTGAAGTGTCTCAGGGACACAACGACATGCTGACTGCAGTGGGGTTTGAACCTGTGACCCCCTGATCCCAACACCTACGCACTAACACACTGCGCCACATGCCTCCATATAAACATTTAAAGTAAAAGTGGCTACGAACAGAGACTTTTTTGATGTTGTCATGCAGCAGGAACAACACACACACACACACACACACACACACACACACACACACACGCACGCACACACACACACACACACACACACACACACACACAAAGCCCCCGACACACTAATTTGTCTCATTTCACACCAATGATCCTTCCTTCCTCCCTCATTGTACCTCCCTTTACACACACACACACACACACACACACACACACACACACACACACACACACACACACACACACACACACACACACACACACACACACACACACACACTACTTTTCACTACACATCACAGGACCTGCTGCTCCCTCTCCCTGAAGGTCCAATTACTTATCATTGATTAGGTCGGCCAGCTGTGTGTGTGTGTGTGTGTGTGTGTGTGTGTGTGTGTGTGTGTGTGTGTGTCCATCCGTTTAATCAGGCGTGTTGCCCCTCTAATGAAAGCTCAGCCTGAGGATGTTCTGTGTGTGTGTGAGTTTGTTATAGTGTGTAAAAGTGTGTTTATTATTGATAATGTCTCGTGAGGCGTTCACTGTCCCTCCTACACATTAGCACTGGGTTATGTTGTTCTGCCAGTTTCTGTTCTCCCCTCCAAACATGTTTTCTATCTTAAAACATCCTCACTTTTTTATACGTTCTAAATTCTCTCTTGAAGTATTGGTACTTTTAGCATATGGTCACTTATGGTGGCTGACAGGTGCAAATGCTCTACAACGTCCCTGAACGCTTCCATCAGGAGAAGAGAGGCGCTGCAGCTTCAGGAAGGATGCAGACATAACAACACAAATGTTCCACATGAAGAAGACACAGCTGGGAGACCAGGGGACACTAAAGAGTGACGCACACAGCTGGGAGACCAGGGGCCACTAAAGAGTGACGCACACAGCTGGGAGACCAGGGGACACTAAAGAGTGACACACACAGCTGGGAGACCAGGGGACACTAAAGAGTGACGCACACAGCTGGAGACCAGGGACACTAAAGAGTGACGCACACAGCTGGGACACCAGGGACACTAAAGAGTGACGCACACAGCTGGGAGACCAGGGACACTAAAGAGTGACGCACACAGCTGGGAGACCAGGGACACTAAAGAGTGACGCACACAGCTGGGAGACCAGGGACACTAAAGAGTGACGCACACAGCTGGGAGACCAGGGACACTAAAGAGTGACGCACACAGCTGGGAGACCAGGGACACTAAAGAGTGACGCACACAGCTGGGAGACCAGGGACACTAAAGAGTGACGCACACAGCTGGGAGACCAGGGACACTAAAGAGTGAAGCACACAGCTGGGAGACCAGGGGACACTAAAGAGTGACGCACACAGCTGGGAGACCAGGGGACACTAAAGAGTGACGCACACAGCTGGGAGACCAGGGACACTAAAGAGTGACGCACACAGCTGGGAGACCAGGGACACTAAAGAGTGACGCACACAGCTGGGAGACCAGGGACAATAAAGAGTGACGCACACAGCTGGAGACCAGGGACACTAAAGAGTGATGCACACAGCTGTGAGACCAGGGACACTAAAGTGTGACGCACACAGCTGGGAGACCAGGGGACACTAAAGAGTGACGCACACAGCTGGGAGACCAGGGGACACTAAAGAGTGACGCACACAGCTGGGAGACCAGGGGACACTAAAGAGTGACACACACAGCTGGGAGACCAGGGGACACTAAAGAGTGACACACACAGCTGGGAGACCAGGGGACACTAAAGAGTGACGCACACAGCTGGAGACCAGGGACACTAAAGAGTGACGCACACAGCTGGGAGACCAGGGACACTAAAGAGTGACGCACACAGCTGGGAGACCAGGGACACTAAAGTGTGACGCACACAGCTGGGAGACCAGGGGACACTAAAGAGTGACGCACACAGCTGGGAGACCAGGGAACACTAAAGAGTGACGCACACAGCTGGGAGACCAGGGGACACTAAAGAGTGACACACACAGCTGGGAGACCAGGGGACACTAAAGAGTGACACACACAGCTGGGAGACCAGGGGACACTAAAGAGTGACGCACACAGCTGGAGACCAGGGACACTAAAGAGTGACGCACACAGCTGGGAGACCAGGGACACTAAAGAGTGACGCACACAGCTGGGAGACCAGGGACACTAAAGAGTGACGCACACAGCTGGGAGACCAGGGACACTAAAGAGTGACGCACACAGCTGGGACACCAGGGACACTAAAGAGTGACGCACACAGCTGGGAGACCAGGGACACTAAAGAGTGACGCACACAGCTGGGAGACCAGGGACACTAAAGAGTGACGCACACAGCTGGGAGACCAGGGACACTAAAGAGTGACGCACACAGCTGGGAGACCAGGGACACTAAAGAGTGACGCACACAGCTGGGAGACCAGGGGACACTAAAGAGTGACGCACACAGCTGGAGACCAGGGACACTAAAGAGTGACGCACACAGCTGGGAGACCAGGGACACTAAAGAGTGACGCACACAGCTGGGAGACCAGGGACACTAAAGAGTGACGCACACAGCTGGGAGACCAGGGACACTAAAGAGTGAAGCACACAGCTGGGAGCACCAGGGGACACTAAAGAGTGACGCACACAGCTGGGAGACCAGGGGACACTAAAGAGTGACGCACACAGCTGGGAGACCAGGGACACTAAAGAGTGACGCACACAGCTGGGAGACCAGGGACACTAAAGAGTGACGCACACAGCTGGGAGACCAGGGACACTAAAGAGTGACGCACACAGCTGGAGACCAGGGGACACTAAAGAGTGATGCACACAGCTGTGAGACCAGGGACACTAAAGTGTGACGCACACAGCTGGGAGACCAGGGGACACTAAAGAGTGACGCACACAGCTGGGAGACCAGGGGACACTAAAGAGTGACGCACACAGCTGGGAGACCAGGGAACACTAAAGAGTGACGCACACAGCTGGGAGACCAGGGGACACTAAAGAGTGACAGCACACAGCTGGGAGACCAGGGACACTAAAGAGTGACAGCACACAGCTGGGAGACCAGGGACACTAAAGAGTGACGCACACAGCTGGAGACCAGGGGACACTAAAGAGTGACGCACACAGCTGGGAGACCAGGGACACTAAAGAGTGACGCACACAGCTGGGAGACCAGGGACACTAAAGAGTGACGCACACAGCTGGGAGACCAGGGGACACTAAAGAGTGACGCACACAGCTGGGAGACCAGGGGACACTAAAGAGTGACGCCACACAGCTGGGAGACCAGGGGCACTAAAGAGTGACGCACACAGCTGGGAGACCAGGGGACACTAAAGAGTGACGCACACAGCTGGGAGACCAGGGGACACTAAAGAGTGACGCACACAGCTGGGAGACCAGGGACACTAAAGAGTGACGCACACAGCTGGGAGACCAGGGACACTAAGAGTGACGCACACAGCTGGGAGACCAGGGACACTAAGAGTGACGCACACAGCTGGGAGAACAGGGACACTAAAGAGTGACGCACCACAGCTGGGAGACCAGGGACACTAAAGAGTGACGCACACGCTGGGAGACCAGGGACACTAAAGAGTGACGCACACAGCTGGGAGACCAGGGACACTAAAGAGTGACGCACACAGCGGGAGACCAGGGACACTAAGAGTGGACGGCGAAATAGGGCTGGAGACCAGGGACACTAAAGAGTGATGCACACAGCTGTGAGACCAGGGACACTAAAGTGTGACGTCACACAGCTGGGAGGACCAGGGGACACTAAAGAGTGACGCACCACAGCTGGGAGACCAGGTGGACACTAAAGAGTGAAGCAAAAGATGGGAGGGACCAGTGGACACTAAAAGAGTGACAGCACACAGCTGGGAGAACAGGGGACACTAAAAGAGTGACGCACAACGCTGGGAGACCAGGGACACTAAAGAGTGTACGCACACAGCTGGGAGACCAGGGACACTAAAGAGTGACGCACACAGCTGGAGACCAGGGGACACTAAACGAGTGATGCACACAAGCTGTGAGACAGGGGAACACTCAAGATGTGACGCCACACAGCTGGGAGACCAGGGGACACTAAAGGAGTGACGCACACAGCTGGGAGGACAGGGGACACTAAAGAGTGACGCACACAGCCCTGGGAGACCGGGAACACTAAAGAGTGATTGCACACAGCTTGGGAGACCAGGGGACCACTAAAGGAGTGACACACACAGCTGGAGACCAGGGGACACTAAAGAGTGACACACACAGCTTGGGAGACCAGGGGACACTAAAGAGTGGACGCCACACAGCTGGGAGACCAGGGCCACTAAAGAGTGACGCACACAGCTGGAGACAGGCACTAGAGTGACACACAGCTGGAGACCAGGGGACACAGAGTGACGCACACAGCTGGGAGACCAGGGACACTAAAGAGTGACGCCACACAGCTGGGAGACCAGGACACTAAAGAGTGACGCATACAGCTGGGACCAGGGGACACTAAAGAGTGACGCACACAGCTGGGAGACCAGGGTCACTAAGGAGTGACGCACACATCTGGGAGACAAGGGGACACTAAAGAGTGACGCACACAGCTGGGAGACCAGGGACACTAAAGAGTGATGCACACAGCTGGGAGACCAGGGACACTAAAGAGTGACGCACACAGCTGGAGACCAGGGACACTAAAGAGTGACGCACACAGCTGGGAGACCAGGGGACACTAAAGAGTGACGCACACAGCTGGAGACCAGGGACACTAAGAGTGACGCACACAGCTGGAGACCAGGGACACTAAAGAGTGACGCACACAGCTGGAGACCAGGGACACTAAAGAGTGACGCACACAGCTGGGAGACCAGGGACACTAAAGAGTGACGCACACAGCTGGAGACCAGGGACACTAAAGAGTGACGCACACAGCTGGGAGACCAGGGACACTAAAGAGTGACGCACACAGCTGGAGACCAGGGACACTAAAGTGTGACGCACACAGCTGGGAGCCCAGGGTACAGTAAAGAGTGACACACACAGCTGGGAGACCAGGAGACACTAAAGAGTGACGCATACAGCTGGGAGACCAGGGGACACTAAAGAGTGACGCACACAGCTGGGAGACCAGGGGTCACTAAGGAGTGACGCACACATCTGGAGACAGGGACACTAAAGAGTGACGCACACAGCTGGGAGACCAGGGACACTAAAGAGTGATGCACACAGCTGGGAGACCAGGGACACTAAAGAGTGACGCACACAGCTGGGAGAACAGGGACACTAAAGAGTGACGCACACAGCTGGGAGACCAGGGACACTAAAGAGTGACACACAGCTGGAGACCAGGGACACTAAAGAGTGACGCACACAGCTGGGAGACCAGGGACACTAAAGAGTAATGCACACAGCTGGAGACCAGGGACTCTAAAGAGTGACGCACACAGCTGGGAGACCAGGGACACTAAAGAGTGACGCACACAGCTGGGAGACCAGGGACAATAAAGAGTGACGCACACAGCTGGAGACCAGGGACACTAAAGAGTGATGCACACAGCTGTGAGACCAGGGACACTAAAGTGTGACGCACACAGCTGGGAGACCAGGGGACACTAAAGAGTGACGCACACAGCTGGGAGACCAGGGACACTAAAGAGTGTCGCACACAGCTGGGAGACCAGGGACACTAAAGAGTGACGCACACAGCTGGAGACCAGGGACACTAAAGAGTGACGCACACAGCTGGAGACCAGGGACACTAAAGAGTGACGCACACAGCTGGAGACCAGGGACACTAAAGAGTGACACACACAGCTGGGAGACCAGGAGACACTAAAGAGTGACGCACACAGCTGGGAGACCAGGGGACACTAAAGAGTGACACACACAGCTGGGAGACCAGGGACACTAAAGAGTGACGCATACAGCTGGGAGACCAGGGGACACTAAAGAGTGACGCACACAGCTGGGAGACCAGGGGTCACTAAGGAGTGACGCACACATCTGGGAGACAAGGGGACACTAAAGAGTGACGCACACAGCTGGGAGACCAGGGACACTAAAGAGTGATGCACACAGCTGGGAGACCAGGGGACACTAAAGAGTGACGCACACAGCTGGGAGAACAGGGACACTAAAGAGTGACGCACACAGCTGGGAGACCAGGGGACACTAAAGAGTGATGCACACAGCTGGGAGACCAGGGACACTAAAGAGTGACGCACACAGCTGGGAGACCAGGGACACTAAAGAGTGATGCACACAGCTGGAGACCAGGGACTCTAAAGAGTGACGCACACAGCTGGGAGACCAGGGACACTAAAGAGTGACGCACACAGCTGGGAGACCAGGGACAATAAAGAGTGACGCACACAGCTGGAGACCAGGGACACTAAAGAGTGATGCACACAGCTGTGAGACCAGGGACACTAAAGTGTGACGCACACAGCTGGGAGACCAGGGACACTAAAGAGTGAAGCACACAGCTGGGAGACCAGGGACACTAAAGAGTGACGCACACAGCTGGAGACCAGGGGACACTAAAGAGTGACGCACACAGCTGGGAGACCAGGGACACTAAAGAGTGACGCACACAGCTGGGAGACCAGGGACACTAAAGAGTGACGCACACAGCTGGAGACCAGGGACACTAAAGAGTGACGCACACAGCTGGAGACCAGGGACACTAAAGAGTGATGCACACAGCTGTGAGACCAGGGACACTAAAGAGTGACGCACACAGCTGGGAGACCAGGGACACTAAAGAGTGACGCACACAGCTGGGAGACCAGGGGACACTAAAGAGTGACGCACACAGCTGGGAGACCAGGGACACTAAAGAGTGACGCACACAGCTGGGAGACCAGGGACACTAAAGAGTGACACACACAGCTGGGAGACCAGGGGACACTAAAGAGTGACACACACAGCTGGGAGACCAGGGGACACTAAAGAGTGACGCACACAGCTGGAGACCAGGGACACTAAAGAGTGACGCACACAGCTGGGAGACCAGGGACACTAAAGAGTGACGCACACAGCTGGGAGACCAGGGACACTAAAGAGTGACGCACACAGCTGGGAGACCAGGGACACTAAAGAGTGACGCACACAGCTGGAGAACAGGGGACACTAAAGAGTGACGCACACAGCTGGGAGACCAGGGACACTAAAGAGTGACGCACACAGCTGGGAGACCAGGGACACTAAAGAGTGACGCACACAGCTGGACACCAGGGACACTAAAGAGTGACGCA
>CM053248.1:42645731-42690731 GCA_028583405.1 Pogonophryne albipinna
GAACTGCGCTAAAACAGCTGATCACAACGTTCACACTCTGTGGTCACGAAGTACTCCACTAGCCCCCCCCCCCCCTCTGTCGACTTTCCTGAAGTACCCCCCCGTTGATAGAAATCAACACGTAATGAATTAAGACCCCACGGTTTGATGATTGATAGGTGTGTGGGCTGTCTTTCATTTTGACACGCAGAAAAATGTTATAATAAACATAGATACTGTATGTTAAATGGATATATCCGCCTTCTTTCATTTATCTTTCCATTCCCACAATATACATAAAGAAATGGCATATTTTGGACATAGTTCGAATGGTGATTAATCTGATTAATTAATTTTTAAGCTGTGATTAATCTGATTAAAATTTGTAATCGTTTGAAAGCCCTAGTTTTATTATAAAGCAAGGTGAAACAAAATGGAAGGCACGCAGCCTGAACAAACAAAAGGAGGACTCTAACAAAGGGAGCCTGTTTACAAAGGAATAGATAATAACGAACTAAATAGCAACTAAAACCCTCACTGTCAAAGTGTATACATACAGGAAGCTGTAAATAAACACAGCTGAATTGGAGGACAACAGTCACACAACCCTAAACTAATCGAGACACATCTAATCACAATAACACGGATCAACACGAACCACAAGTTAACCTACTGTCAACAAATGCGCACACAACCTAGCAACGAGCGAGAGGCCTCGCTCACACAGCAGAGCCTCCAGAGTGATCGTCAGTCACAGGCTTTGAAGTCATCTCCCGCAGGTGCGCGCCGGCTGTGTGCTGCGATTGGAGTGCGTCGGGCCCGGCGTGCTCCAATCGCAATCTTCGGGAGGCGGACCAGGAGATTGCAGCCAATGACCTCAGGGCACCCGCACAGCTCATTTGCATATAAGACAGGAGACGACCAGAAAGGCAGCAGCCGTAACAGGAAAGTACTTTTCTAGCCTTGCTGTGTTGCATCCTGTGTTTCAGGGTTGTGCTACGATAAAGAAAGTAATACTGAACGCACCTGGACTCAATTAACAATCTTTAAAGCTCTTATTATTTCCTGATTAAGCATCTTAGCCTGCGTCTGATTTAATTGACAGTGTCAGCAAAGAGTCCTGACATTGAGTATAATACGTTTGTTAATTACCTCATTAGTGAAATGTAGTTCCTATATATTGACAATGCCGTTTTGTTTGATGCGAGCTGTTGCTAAGTGACACAAGCCATCGAGTTGAACCTTTTATTACACAATGTAGTTAGTATTTCTTTGGCAGGTAGAAGGCTAAAAAGACATCTGATCTCTGTCTCTATGCCTCGCTGTAAACATCATATCACTTGAATAACAAGCTGGAAACAGCTCAAACTAAATGTGATCGTCTGATAAGATGAATGATTTAACCTTAAAGCTACGTACAGCGAACAGAAGGGGAAACTTGATGTAAAGGGGATTTAAAGGGGGGGTAGGTAAGTTTCAGAAACCGGCTCGAGTGCACTAAAATTTGAAAGTACACAGCCGAAAAGAATCCGCCCCTTCCTTCAGACTTCCTTACAGAGCACCTCCTCCAACACACATGAACGCGCACATGACTTAGATTGGCTCTATAGTTCAGGGGAATTGTAAACCATACAAAACCTGTCCAAGAGAAAAAGAGCGACCACGGCGTCAGATTTCAACTCGGTGTGTATGGGGGTTATTCCCTATCTTTATTCAAGAGCCTGGTATTTACATTTGAGAGCATACTTTATTGATTTCCTTCACTCAAACCCTGTCATCGCACCAAAGACAAACCAAAGAGTAACCGCCCTTACGGAACGCTGTAATAAGTAAAACGAACGCACCCGCAAGGACACCTGGCCTCCTATTGGTTGAGGGATTTTGACAGGATTGTTGCACAAAAGTTTCGAGCGCGCACAGAATAAATCTGAGAGCAGAACAAATCTGTAAGCAGCAATATATCTGAGTGCAAGCGTACAGTTTGAGCAGAAGCAGAGCTAAGTGCAAGCAGGCACTGTTTGAGTGGGAGGACAGGGTTTGAGGGAAATAAATACATAAAGTATGCTCTCAAATTTAAATACCACGCTCTTGAATAAAGATAGGGAATAACCCCCATAGGTGTGTTGCATCAGTAGTCGCCATCGTTGAAAAGCAACTCCGATATTGACTCTGGTTTGAATTCTCCTAGTTTCCACTTTGTTTTTGTTCCTAATTTGCTCCGTTACATTATTTCCTTTGCCACCAGTAGACGATGTTGAACCTAACTCTGCCATGGTGAAAGTGGCCGCCTGTTGCTGGCGAGTCATTGAAGTACTGCTGCAATGCACGCCCAATGACGGCACGCCCAATGAGGGCACGCCCAATGACGGCACGCCCAATGAGGGCACGCCCAATGACGGCACGCCCAATGAGGGCACGAGATACATTTGTGCGTGCACGAGATGGAAGGCTGACAGACAGGGCGGCAATCCAATCCGTTTAGCCGGCCCGGCTAAACGGATTGGATGTACTTTTTACAGTATTACAGCTTCCACAGATGACGTTTTTTTATGGATTTTTTGTCAAAGCACTTCAGATATTCATTGCTATCGGGATGTTAAGAGCATTCCATGGAATATAACAACAAGTGTATCTCGAGCCGGTTTCTCAAACGTACCTACCCCCCCTTTAAATGTGGCCAAAATCGTATTTTTTGAGTGAAATGTGGACGTTTTAGTCTATTAGGAAGTTGATTTTGTCCAATAGAGAAAGGCTGCATTATTGTGATTATTTGATATTTAGAGAGCCGGTATTAGATTTAAAAACATACATCAAACGTGTTGGTGATGAGTCTCAAATACAATCAGATGAGGATCCATGTCTTTTTGTGTTTTCGTTGTAATTTCGTCACGTTAAAAGTCACCATGTGTTGAAGTCATGTGACCTGCCCACCTCCTCCGTTTGAAAGCTAGCACTCTTATTCTGCGGGTTACACCATGTCTGCTGCGCTCTGAGAGATTAAACTGGATTTCACATCCTTAATCTGCTCTGAAACCTCCACCCTGCTTTCACTTTCACTTTCCCTCCACCGAAGCATTATCACGGGAGTTATGGAAATCACAAGAAACGCCGAGATTAGGACATGAGGGAAGTGTGTGTGTTCAGGAATGTGTGTGATATTAGAGATAATGTATGAAGGCTCTTCGTGTAATGATGCATCTTTCCCTCTCCTCCTGTCGCTGCTTTCATCTCACCTGAATTCATGTTCTGTCCTCCAGCCTCTTCTTTCTGCTTATCTCACTTCCTCCCCTCCTCTCTACCCTCACTTCCTCCCCTCCTCTCTACCCTCACTTCCTCCCCTCCTCTCTACCCTCACTTCCTCCCCTCCTCTCTACCCTCACTTCCTCCCCTCCTCTCTACCCTCACTTCCTCCCCTCCTCTCTACCCTCTCTTCCTCCCCTCCTCTCTACCCTCTCATCATCTCCTCCGCTTGCTTCACTCTGACTGCCTCTGTGTGATTGATTATTCAGGTTAACACTTCCTTGCTTCCTTGCTTCCTTGCTTCCTTGCTTCAAGATTTTTATTATTATTCGAGATCCATGTTACAAATGCACATTGTAGAATCATTGTAAATATGGGAAAAATTCTTAATCAGAGAAAAATGTTGAAATCTAAGGAAAACGTCAAATTATTATATATAAAAAATATTCGGAGAAAAAGCTGATTGGTGTAAAAAGCCAAAATTCAGAGAAAACTTGAAAAATTCAGGAAAAAAATTCAGATTATGAGAAAAAGTCAAAATCTGAGAACAAAGTCAAAATTATGAAAACATTCTGAGAAAATGTCAAATTACTGAAAAAAGTCAATTTTCACTTCCTCCCCTCCTCTCTACCCTCACTTCCTCCCCTCCTCTCTACCCTCACTTCCTCCCCTCCTCTCTACCCTCTCTTCCTCCCCTCCTCTCTACCCTCACTTCCTCCCCTCCTCTCTACCCTCTCTTCCTCCCCTCCTCTCTACCCTCACTTCCTCCCCTCCTCTCTACCCTCACTTCCTCCCCTCCTCTCTACCCTCTCTTCCTCCCCTCCTCTCTACCCTCACTTCCTCCCCTCCTCTCTACCCTCACTTCCTCCCCTCCTCTCTACCATCACTTCCTCCCCTCCTCTCTACCCTCACTTCCTCCCCTCCTCTCTACCCTCACTTCCTCCCCTCCTCTCTACCCTCTCATCATCTCCTCCGCTTGCTTCACTCTGCCTCTGTGTTTTATTAGTGATTGATTATTCAGGTTAAATCCATGTTACACCTGTACATTGTAGTAAACAAATGCACATTGTAGTAAACAAATGCACATTGTAGTAAACAAATGCACATTGTAGTAAACAAATGCACATTGTAGAAAGTTCAAATCTGGGAAAATCTGAGAAAAAAAATCAAAACTATAAAAATAGTCAAATTCTAAGAAAAAAGTCAAAATCCTGAGAAAAAAGTCAAAGTGTTAGAAAGAAATTAAATAGTGAAAACAAATCATAGAAAAAAGTCATCATTCTAAAAAAAGTCAACATTTCTGAGAAAAGTAAAATTACGAGAAACGTCAAAATCATGAAAAAAGTCAGTTTATGAAAAAAAGTAAAATTCTAAGAAAAAATTAAAATCATGAAAAAAAAGTCAAATTACGGGAAAAAAGTCTAATTTATGAAAACATTTCAAATTAAAAGAAAAAAGTCAAATGATTATTTCTCTCATATTGCCCGCAGCACCTCGTTTCACCATCTGTCTGAAACCAGAGCCCAGTCTGCTCTGATTGGTTAGCTGTTCGGCTCTGCTGTGATTGGTCAACCGCTTAGAGATGTCCCGCCCCTTAGCCCATCACGTCCAATGTGTTGGACTGTTTGAGCCAATAGGAGCGCGAGTGATGTCAGTATGTTCCGTAGGTAAAACAAAAAGGTGTCCAATGGAGATTTGAGCCTTTTTGGACCATTTCCATTTGAGAGTGATATTTGAACGCCTTCACCAGAGAAGTAGATGATGGCGTCACATCCTCTTAATGCCTCTGAAATATATCAGCGTTTCACAGGATTATTGTGTATTGATGTCGGCACGCTGCACTAATGGGATTCTGGCAGATAATGACGACAACAGAGGATAAGATTACATTAGTGTAAAATGACCCCGCCTCCTAATTGTATCAATGGCTGGGATTTGTCTGTGTCGAGTTAATGGCTTCTGGTTTTCCAATTAGCGTGTGATAATAAAGCTGCAGCCGAACGCTGGAGAACACGCTCAATAAACTCCGCTGTAAAACTCTCTAAAGGCTTTAAAGGCATTGTAGGAAGTGCCTGAAATAATTATGTTTTTATTACATTATTTCTTTAGATAAGTTTATAAATTACCCACAAAATAGTGATTACTTATATAGATTTTAATACATTTTTGGTATAGCAGTTAAATAGTTATTTGGGAAGTATTTAGTAAAATATCATGATTTTGATCGTAATATATGTAAAGAATATGTTTATTTTGAAACGTAATTGCAGTGCACTTGTGTTTGATTGACATGTTTTGAGAGCAGGCTGCAATAAGGACATTTAGTTCATATTTTAACCCAGAAAACTTTGGTAAAAGTTCATTTTCTGGTCAGGAAACACGCACAGGAAACTACAGGTGTAATAAAGTGGACATTTCCGTGAATAATCCACCACAGATATTTAATAATAGATCTTCAATCCTCCACTTCCTCTGCAGAGTGGATCATGAAGATTTGATGTAGAAATTCTGACTCTGCTCTTCACACGTAACTTATCAGAAAAGTAGAAAAAGAGTTCCTCCCTTCAACTTCTGTCCAGAAAGTAGAAGTGTTGTACTTAAATTCACCTCCCTTCCACCTCCTCACTGAGTCTATCCTCCCCTTCAAACCCGCTCTAATTCGGCCTCATCTCTTTAAATATTCCTCCGACCTCGTCTCATCTCATGTTTTATTTCTTCCCGGCGGCTCTTTCCCGGGGACACGGCTGCTGGAAATGTTCTCCAAGGAACTGGAGCGTAATATCGACGGTTGACATGTTAAAAAATAAGAAGTTTAGTTTCAGATTGTGGCGCCTGTGAGGAGAGGAAACAAAGTGATATTCACACTTCTGGGGGACTTAAGCGACACTTCTGTTGTTAAGTGTTTCCTCACTCTTTGGGAAGTGTTAGGGGAGCTTTTTGAAATCATGTTTTTATCTGCAGAGAGCTGCAGGATATCCTATTTATGCAGAGGGACCTGAAGGCAGCATCTCCCTGGTTCCCTCCATAAAAGCCAGTGGGATTTCTCCCTGTGATTTTGGATTATTTCAGAAAACATTACAAACGTTTATGTTAACTATACGTTTAGTTCAGCAGGATAATCTCCACATATTAACACCGCTTTGTGATTCCTGAAGTAAATAGCTAATGTTGGGCTATAAAGGAACTACAGCACGGTCACATGACTTCACGTCACCACCGCTAAGCTAAAGGTGGCTAATGTTGGGCTATAAAGGAACTACAGCACGGTCACATGACTTCACGTCACCACCGCTAAGCTAAAGGTGGCTAATGTTGGGCTATAAAGGAACTACAGCACGGTCACATGACTTCACGTCACCACCGCTAAGCTAAAGGAGGTTAATGTTGGGCTATAAAGGAACTACAGCACGGTCACATGACTTCACGTCACCACCGCTAAGCTAAAGGAGGCTAATGTTGGGCTATAAAGGAACTAAAGCACGGTCACATGACTTCACGTCACCACCGCTAAGCTAAAGGAGGCTAATGTTGGGCTATAAAGGAACTACAGCACGGTCACATGACTTCACGTCACCACCGCTAAGCTAAAGGTGGCTAATGTTGGGCTATGAAGGAACTACAGCACGGTCACATGACTTCACGTCACCACCGCTAAGCTAAAGGCGGCTAATGTTGGGCTATAAAGGAACTACAGCACGGTCACATGACTTCACGTCACCACCGCTAAGCTAAAGGCGGCTAATGTTGGGCTATAAAGGAATTACAGCACGGTCACATGACCTCACGTCACCACCGCTAAGCTAAAGGTGGCTAATGTTGGGCTATAAAGGAACTACAGCACGGTCACATGACTTCACCACCGCTAAGCTAAAGGCTAACGTTGTCTGTGATCAGCCTCGTTAGTATTCACCCTCTAAACACCATTAAGCTCTTTAGTAAATGCATAGGTAATTTGTACAGTAGTTATATGTTTCATTAGAGCTTCATCACAGTCTCTCTCTCTAGCAAAAAATAAATGGAAATACTTAAGTGACGCAGACATATTTAATTGTCTACAGTATTAAATAAAAGTTACGTTCCACCATTTGTACAGGCTGAGCTTCAAACTGTCTCTAAATCAATGTTATTTTTCATAAGAGAACAGAAGCCTGTAATGGGATTTTATCACTTCCCCATCGCACAAACATTGAATTCTTCACACGTTTGACATTTATATTTTGGACTGGAACACGTTCAATTACCCGTCCAAAAAATAACAGGATCAGAAAAAAATCTCCCACGTCATTATCCCGCTGTGAAAACACAGCGGCTGTCACTCACTGTCCTCTGGATGTCTGACAGCGAGACCCAGGACACCGTCTTACATCATCTCTCTCACACACACACACACACACACACACACACACACACACACACACACACACACACACACACACACACACACACACACACACACACACACACACACCCCTACACACACACACACACACACACACACACACACACACACACAAGAACACTATTAATATCCTTGAGGGGTTTGAATTGACGTGATAGAAAGGATATCCAAGGTTGAGTGCTTGTAGTTGGGTTGGAGCTGCTCATGTGTTGTGGCACTTACACAAACACACACACACACACACACACACACACACACACACACACACACACACACACACACACACACACACACACGCCTCTAACAGTACATTTGTGCATCAGTGCGCCCATCAGGAGCGTGTGAAGTGGGATATTATTGTCACATTGCTGGCAGCTTTATCTCTCACACTGCCAACCCAAGGTCTCAAACTTCCAGACTTTCAAACTTCCTCTCGTCTCTGAGTCTCTCTCTCGGGAGGCGACGCTCTGCTTCCAAACAACGAGGACGAGAAGACGAAGGCAGACATGTGTGATGAAGGATAGTCGGACTGGGAGACGGTTTGTGTATAAAGGTCAGACTGCAGAAAGCAACAGTATGTTTCACCTCAACAAATATAACTAAAAACAACATCCAAAGAGTTGCAGGAATACAACATTTAGATATCAGCGAGTGACTAGCAGAACATGTAGGATGTTTATCCGAAGTTCTTATTTTGTGAAACTGAATGCAAACAAAACACACATTAACAAGGTTCCATACAGCTAACTAACGATTAGCATTAATGCTAACGTAACATTGAAATCCCCATTCACAAGCTAACGCGATTAGCATTAGCCATTGTTTTATGGTTTTACAGCTTTCAGGCATTTGTGCTTCAGGGTTCAGAAGAGAAATATGAATGAAGACAGAAAGAAAACTCTGCTCCATAGACGTTTCTAGAATAAAGGAAACTACGACAAGCCTACGGACAAACAAAGCTAACTCTCTCAAAGGGACCATGTCTTTAAGGAGGATCTGCACCAAACAAGGTTTTGTTATTAAATCTGAAGAGTAATCTCTATTTTCTCAGATTTAGCCTTTAACAAATAGGCTATTATGCTTCTTGCACTTGTCCATATTTTGCATTTCTATACATTTTGCAGCGTAAACAGTCCCCACGAGGCCCTTTCATTTGCCCTTCATTGTTTACCGAGGTATTTGTGTTTGAAGTTATTATTAATAAATCCCTTCACCCCGATAAAGAAACATCTGGATTATGTTTCCCTTCCCTTTCTGAGCCGGGTCGCAACCGTGTCATGTTCTTCAAATCTGATCCTTAGAGTCAGTGGACTGGAAGAGGGTTGTGAAGCCGGAGGGGACGGGTGGTGTGTGTGTGTGTGTTGGTGTGAGTGTGTTGGTGTGTTTGTCACACTGAGCTTCATGCATGACTTCAGCAAGTGAGTTAAAAGCCACACACAGATGGAGAACATCATGGCAGTGTGTGTGTGTGTGTTTTGGGGTTTACTGAATGTGACACCATTGTTATCACGGGGGAGTCGGAGTGTGTCTGAGGAGATTTTTCATCCATCATTCACGTGTTTTCAGAAATGATCAGACTGCCTGTTTCACGAGTAAAAACTCTTAAAGTTAAATGCGTTAAAGTTAAATGCGGTCTGAGACATGTGCCGGAATCAAATCAGCTGAGTCGTGTACTTACGTTATCAGAGATGTTGGATTTGTAATGTGGTAACGGTGCATTTCATATGACATATGTATCAGGGCCATAGTAGGGGGGATATTAACACAAGAATAAAAGAGCAGGAAAATAACAAAAATTGTATTTCCGAGATACATTTAAAAAAAAACAAGTCTTTGAATGAGTAAACATATTACAAATGATGACCATGCCATTGTAGGGGAAACATTACAAATTAAATAAAGTAAGTAAAATATAAGTAAATCAATCTATAGATAATGGAGCAGTTTCCAAAAATAAATTTACGGGATAAAAATGCAAGGATTTTTGCCAAAATGTACTTTTTACCCAGTTCGTTGTAAGCCAAGTTATTTCTTCTTTAACTCTATTTTAAAATGTCATAACGAGGAGAAGTGTTTGCAATTATGGAAATGTTAGTAAAGAATACAACTCCCATGATGCAACCAAACTCTGTCTTTTGTTATTGTTGATCAAGTGACTAAAAAGTTGATTAGTGCTAAACCCTGTTTTAATATATCATTATTTAAACTTTCCAATTGTTTCCATCGTCCCTGAAGATTTAGGATCACAGCTGTATTATTGCTGGATAAATATCTTGTTTTCTTGAGATGTCCGCGGTCCGGTCCCGAGATGACTCGGTGTTTTTACGTGTGTGATATGTGTTTGCATGATGCTGTTTGATGGCGTTGAGGTTTTGAGCGTGGAATCGTCCTTTAGAGCTCGAAATAGAAAAAGCAAAGTGAGCAGTCTCAGACGCCTGAAGGTGTTTAAGTCTGTCTGAACACCCAGAAATACATAATGGAGTGTGCGTGCGTGTGTGTGTGTGTGTGTGTGTGTGTGTGTGTGTGTGTGTGTGTGTGTGTGTGTGTGTGTGTGTGTGTGTGTGTGTGTGTGTGTGTGTGTGTGTGTGTGTGTGTGTGTGTGTGTGTGTGTGTGTGTGTGTGTGTGTGTGTGTGTGCGTATGTGTGCATGTGTGTGTGTGCGTGTGTGTGTGTGTGTGTGTGTGACGAGGTGTGAGCGCTGCAGGGCCAGCAGTAATTAATTTGAACGGCTGGTTATGTTATTATGAGAACACTGCTGAGTCAGGAACAAAGAGGGCAAAGACGTAAAAGACGAAGAGACGGAGGGAAAAGTGAGGAAGAAGCAGATATTTGAGAAAGGGAGAAACCGTTCATTGCAAAAAGTATGCAGACACCTACAGTAAAGAGTGCAGGGATGTCGTATTTTATGTGTTGGACCCTGAAGGCAGCATCTCCCTGATTCTGGGTTTCAGGAATCATTCCTATAATCAAAGAAGGAACACAAGAATATGTCAAAAACCTAAAAAAGGACGAGATAAAGTCCGTAACCACAGACCTTATTTTAGGCTAACATCCAAAAACACATTCAGAGAACCATTGACCTCCAGAAAAAAGGACAGGAAGTGATGAAATGTTCTGGACCTTTACAACTCATTCCTGCACCACTCTACAGTTTAATGTTATGGGAAATGTGCTTATTGGATCTATAACTGCTCAGTCTAACGAGCGAAGGCACTTATCTTAGCATAGAGCCTGGAGGCAGAGTGAAACATGAACAGGCTCAAATGCTGACTCATTCCCAGGCTATCGGACTCATTCCTGCATCACTCAACAGTTTAATAGTATGGGAAGTGGGCTTATTGGATTGAAAGTTGTTCACTCAAAGGCAAAGCAAAGGTACTTAGCTTAGCATAGAGCCTGAAGGAAGGGGGAAACATGGACGTTCCCAGTCTTTAGGACTCATTCCTGCAGCTCTGAACAGTTCAATATTATGGGAAATTAGCTTATTGTAATGTATACTATTCACTCTAACGAGCACTTGGAGCCTGGTGGCAGGGGGAAACATGAACGTGCTCAAATGTGGACTCAGTTCTGGATTTTGAGGACTCATTCCTGCACCACTCTACAGTTTAATGTTATGGGAAATATGCTTATTGGATCTATAACTGTTCAGTCTAACGAGCGAAGGCACTTAGCTTAGCATAGAGCCTGGAGGCAGAGTGAAACATGGACGGGCTAAAATGCTGACTCATTCCTGCATCTATAGTTACATATTATGGGAAATGGTCTTATTGGATTGAGAGTTGTTAACTATAATAAGCATAGAGCCTGGAGGCAGGGGGAAACATGGACAGGCTCAAATGCTGACTCATTCCTGCATCTATAGTTACATATTATGGGTAATGGTCTTATTGGATTGAGAGTTGTTAACTATAATAAGCATAGAGCCTGGAGGCAGAGGGAAACATGGACGGGCTCAAATGCTGACTCATTCCCAGGCTTTAGGACTCATTCCCAAAACCATATTACACATAGCATTCATGTTCAGAGCACTGACCTCACCTTCAAACAACTCACCTCTTCAATCTGGCTTCTAATGTGTGATTGTTTTTGTATTATTTGACTTTAACTTTAACTATATATTTATTTGTTGTTCTTTTCTTTTTCTTTTCACTATATCTGTAAAGCGTCTTTGAGCACCTGTAAAACCGCTAACACAATACATCTATTATTATTATTATGTGTTCCAGATAAATTCAGTCAATTCAAGTTGAGAACTTTGTCTAAAAAATATTGGATGATAAAAAAAAGTGTATTTGCATAAAAGCTTGAAAACACATTTCCCTACAAACAATCTGAGGCTTCTGTTTTAAGGAATGAGCTGCAGAACAAACACATGCGTCTCTCAGGTTTTGATTGATTGATTGATTTAGCTAAATATACCTCACCTCTAGCAAGTGGCCCAACCCTTCGTATGTGTTTCAGTGGAGACAGTTTGGACCCCTGGTCTAATGTAATGGGCAATAACTAGCTTATTCTTCTGTGACAGCTTAGTGAAAGAGTTGAGATGACAACGGGAGCGAGACATCCCCCCGCCTGCAGGGCTGTCGGTGCAGAAACAGGAAGATGGAGTGACTGAAAGATAAATGACCCGAGGGTCCCAGAGTGTGGAGAACACTGGATCCTCCATAGCTCCATAAACTCTGCTGATGTATCGCTGCTTTAGGAACGCTTCATTTCCCGCGCCTGGCTCTCCTAGAAGCACACATCCTCCTGAGAGGGGGGGTAACGTGAGCAGAGCTAAACGTTTATTCTGAGGTAACTCTGAGGCTTTGTTTGGGACTCCTGACCTGCTTCTGGGGAGCGAGAGGCGTTCACTGTCAGCCGAGCGGAACAACTGCAACCAGGTATTACGTAAGAGGAGTTCAGGGAGTCAAGAGGAGCGAGGTCTCTTTAGGGAGAGAGAAGCAGTCGTTCTCTCACTGCTGTATTCTCGGTTTGTTCTGACTTTGACTGTTTTTGTGCTGCTTTGAAACTTTTCCATCTCTTATTCTTTCACAAAGCTTAAAATCGTTGATTCACATTTTTTCCAACAAATCCTACTCAAATTCCTTCTGTTCTAATTTTACCCAGAGAAAAACTAGATAAAGCTCAAAGCTGTCTTTTGCCCATGCTGTTCCAAACCTCCCTTAAAGCACTCTATGTTTCTGCTGGTTCCTCGCTTTATTCTGATTGTGACCGGCCTGCTTTTGCTTTGTAACTTTTACACCTCTTTTTCTTTCACTCAGGTAAAAATAGTTTATTTTCACTTTCTAAAAATAGTTTATTTTCACTTTCTAAAAATAGTTTATTTTCTCTTCCTAAATCGTGCACGTCCGCCGAAACAATTCCTATTTTTAAATCCCGACTAAAAACGCACCTATTTGCCGCTGCTCTTAATTGAGCTGCCCATAGTGTGCCTTTTTAATAATGCATTTGTTCTTAAATGTCTTTTGCTTTTAATCTGTGAAGCACTTTGAATCGCCACGTGCTGAAAAGTGATAACATTGCCTTGCCTTCATATTTTTCCCAACAAATCTTCCGACACCTTTACTCGAAGCTGTCTCGAGTAAAGGTGCCATGGTATCTTGAGGTTTGGTCCGTCCACTTTGTTCCACACCTCCCTAAACATCTTTCTTTCACTGCTGTGTGTCCTTTTCTCTCTGACCCCAATGAGCCTGATTCTGCACCACTTGCAAATATAACTTACATTCATCTGAAGTTTGATTAAAATTAGGATATGTTATTCTTCGAGGAGCGAGGGCTGGTTTCTGTAGGAAGGATGTTGATCTAGACGGACCTAGACATCGTCATTTGACTGCTGCTTTCTCGATGTATTCTGATTTTGAAAGGCCTGCTTTTGTTCTGCTTTTCCAAACGTTTTTCCTTCAGCTCTTTGTATAATTCTTTCCAACGAATCACAGATTTTATCCAGAGAAAAACTACAGAGAAAAAACTAAAAGTTGTCTTTGAGGTGCATTGGTTGGTATCTTGATGTTTAGAAGGACCACTTTGTTGCACACCTCCCTTCAAATCTTTCTTTCACTGCTGTGTGTCCTTTTCTCTCTGACCCCAAAGAGCCTGATTCTGCACCGTTTGCAAAATATCACTTCAATGAATCTGAAGTTTAATTAAAATGTGGATATTTTATTACAAAAAATAAGAAAGATAAAAAATCTGATCGGATATTTTATGACAAACGTTAGTATCTTAGTTTTCGATACTCTAATAGGAACTTGTTTCCGTTGCTCTCAAGCAAGTATTGTTGTTCTGCCCTAAAGATGATCAATCATCGTTGTGCATGAGGTGTGTTCACATTTGAGTTGTGTTAGTTTCAGAGTCTCTGTGGAGTGAGAGTACATGGACTCGTCAAGAAGTCAATCTCCGTCCACGATCCTCAGACATCTCTCTCTTTGGATGGTTGCACTCCAGCAGTTCAGTAGCCATAGAAAGCGTTCAACACTTGTAGCTTTAGTTGCTAATGTCTTGGCCTGTTGGTCAGTTTAGCTTCACAAGCACCAGCCTCTCAGAGAAGTGTTCAAAGGCTGTCAGAATAGTCGGAGTTCTTTGGAGCCAGATCTTGCACTTTAGTCACGTCAAAGATTGCCAGCTCTGAATCATAATAGTAACAACAACAAACAAGCAGGTACCTCTGCTCACCTTCAGCAGGCCATGTGTGCTTTGAGCAACGTCTTGTACATTATTTAGCCTCAAAGCTGCGAGTGGAGGTCGAGGGTCACAAAAACATCTCTGAACTTCACGTACTGAAATACCTCCTGCAGCCGTGTTCCTGTCTCCAAAGCGGTCTCTGGGGTTTCGGTCGAGTTAACACCCAGTTTCTGACGTGGCTCGTGTGTTTGAGCGTGGTTGAGATGAACTCGTTCTGACCCTCGCTTCTGAAGACACGCCCGACAAAAGGCTGGGAAGCTTCTGATCTGCAGGAACGCTGTTCAAAAAGGGCCAGAAAACGAAATAACAATGAAAGAGAACTCACAATCAAAGCTGTGTTTATTTCAGAGCAGCGCTGTCCAACATTTGGAACAGCTATTCTTACTGATGCATTCATGCATTAAAGTCATTATTGGTGTCAGGACTGTCAGGAAGTGTTTATTCCCAAAACAGAGCTTTTTTCATGTCTACAAAGTAACGTTTGTTTCCTGCCAGGAACCTTCGAGTCTGTCTTTTGGAGATTTGGGGGGTTATTGGCTGCAAAGCAATTCACTCGTCACAAAGTGCTGCTAATTGGTCCTGGCAACAACATCCAAACCTCATGATCACTTTCCACAGCGGAAAAGGTCCAACACATATTCAACTAATTAGCTTTTTAAAGTTTTAGAGAAAGTCTAATATTGTACTAAAGTGAAATGAAACTCTTTCCATCTTTCTTTAGCTCTTTTCTGTCGCGCTCACACATCACTCAGAGATATGTTTGTTTTTGGTACAATTATTTCCATGTTATCGTTTCCATTTCTTCACTGGTCGTTCTCTTCTTTGAAACACACACATGGAGGTATCTTACCAGACGATGTTGAAACAGTGTTCGTCGTTTAAAGAAACTAATCTTCTCTTCTCTGCAGCGCTCAAAAACCGTGTGGCTTCACAACCAAACTAGAACCCAGAGTCTAGTCAGCAGGACTCTCTTAACCAGCCGAGGCACCAATCAGCCGCTCCGCCCAGCCGTGGCTGCGGATCCCGATCAAATGACACCAATCAGTTAAACTCCATTACATCCATTAAGTGATTAAAGAATCAAAATAATAAATCAACGTTTTGGCTCCTACAATAACGTTGTTTCGTGTGGTCTTTGTTATTGTTTTGTACTTCTTCATTTGGATGCTTTGAAGTCTTCATGCAAACAAAACCACTTTAAATCAAATTCAATTGACTTTTCATTGAGACTAATTGGCCTTTCTTCTTTCTAAAGCATAGCAAGAAAAACACACCTTTCTTTATATGTTGCAGCAAAAACTTAGAATTCAAAGGTTTTAAGGGATTTTTTTGTCATACAGCAAAAGCCCTTAAACCTCACTTCTCCAACATCGCAACAATATCTAATATAAATGTAAAAGACGTAAAATACTTCTATAACATTTGCAAAACGTTCAATATTCAGATTTGTAGATTTCTTATCTCACGGTCAACTTTATCTCTTCTACTTTTTAATGCTGTTTTATTTCTCTTTTTCAATGTTTTTGAATCGTTTATTTCTTCTTCTTTAATATCTCTTACATGATCTCAAAGTGTAACCTTTCTCAAACTGGTAGAAGAAACTAACATGCATGCAATATTCCCATCATGCTCTCTGGTGCCTGTCCTCGTCTTTTCTTCTGCAGAGACAGGAACGTGCATCAAAAGGAAAACCATGTCCTCTGCAGAGAAACATCGATGTGTATCAAACACAAAGCCTCCTCTAAAGATAACTTCACCTCTCAAGTCTGCTCAGATCACATCCAGCTTATATTGTAGCCTCCTCTAAAGATAACTTCACCTCTCAAGTCTGCTCAGATCACATCCAGCTTATATTGTAGCCTCCTCTAAAGATAACTTCACCTCTCAAGTCTGCTCAGATCACATCCAGCTTATATTGTAGCCTCCTCTAAAGATAACTTCACCTCTCAAGTCTGCTCAGATCACATCCAGCTTATATTGTAGCCTCCTCTAAAGATAACTTCACCTCTCAAGTCTGCTCAGATCACATCCAGCTTATATTGGAGCCTCCTCTAAAGAGAACTTCACCTCTCAAGTCTGCTCAGATCACATCCAGCTTATATTGTAGCCTCCTCTAAAGATAACTTCACCTCTCAAGTCTGCTCAGATCACATCCAGCTTATATTGTAGCCTCCTCTAAAGATAACTTCACCTCTCAAGTCTGCTCAGATCACATCCAGCTTATATTGTAGCCTCCTCTAAAGAGAACTTCACCTCTCAAGTCTGCTCAGATCACATCCAGCTTATATTGTAGCCTCCTCTAAAGATAACTTCACCTCTCAAGTCTGCTCAGATCACATCCAGCTTATATTGTAGCCTCCTCTAAAGAGAACTTCACCTCTCAAGTCTGCTCAGATCACATCCAGCTTATATTGTAGCCTCCTCTAAAGATAACTTCACCTCTCAAGTCTGCTCAGATCACATCCAGCTTATATTGTAGCCTCCTCTAAAGAGAACTTCACCTCTCAAGTCTGCTCAGATCACATCCAGCTTATATTGTAGCCTCCTCTAAAGATAACTTCACCTCTCAAGTCTGCTCAGATCACATCCAGCTTATATTGTAGCCTCCTCTAAAGAGAACTTCACCTCTCAAGTCTGCTCAGATCACATCCAGCTTATATTGTAGCCTCCTCTAAAGAGAACTTCACCTCTCAAGTCTGCTCAGATCACATCCAGCTTATATTGTAGCCTTCCCTCAGTAAAGATAGAACTTCACCTCTCAAGTCTGCTCAGATCACATCCAGCTTATATTGTAGCCTCCTCTAAAGAGAACTTCACCTCTCAAGTCTGCTCAGATCACATCCAGCTTATATTGTAGCCTCCTCTAAAGATAACTTCACCTCTCAAGTCTGCTCAGATCACATCCAGCTTATATTGTAGTGCTATCAATTTCAATCTGAAACTGAACTCTGAATCAAAACCTACTGGAACCTGAAGTTTGATAATATTCGCTCGGTCACGAAGGTGTTGAAAATAAATCTTACTAAAGCATCTGGAATAGCAGCAGGTGTTATAAACAGGTCATATATAACCCAGATGGCAAAGGGGAAATAACGGTACAAATAAACAGCTTTTCTGATCCATTTCTTTGAGTCTTATCTCCTTGTTTCTGAAATCCCGTGAATGTGTTTCCCAGGAGGCTGAGGACACATCACTGAAGCCTGTTCTCACAAACAGCTCTAGGGATGCTTCCATCGACAATTTCGGGGCCGATCGCCGATCGCCGGAATCAGTATCGGCCGATACCGATCGCCGATCCGATCAAGTGGGCGGGGCCTAAATGGAAGATTTAAACATCACTTTAAATCTTCCATTTAAAGTGATGTTTAAAACTCAGTTAATGCTCATTCTCTGGAGCTTCAACAAACTACTTGATTATTACATTCAGATGATGAACATTATTCAAGTTTCCATTCACTTTGGAGAAGAACACGGGAGAGATGAGCGGAAGAGCTCTCTTTCCCTCTCTCCCTCTCTCTCTCCTCTCTCCCTCTCTCCCCCTCTCCCCCCTTCTCCCTCTCTCCCCCTCTCCCCCTCTCTCCCTCCTGACAGCCTGTCAGTATCTCATGCAGCTCACTGATCCAGTAATGAGTGACCCGACAGTGAAGAATACATATATTAATAATAACTAGTGTTCCAGAGGTAGATCAAATAGCTAAGTAGGTCTAACTCTTGTGTGTCGCTCCGCTCACCAGTCCGTCTCAGGGGGGGGGGGTGCAGGATTTCTGCTTCACGTTGCATTCCGCTATTTTACTGTCTTTTTCGGACACCTTAAAATACTGCCAGACCGGTGAAGCCATGTTGGCGAGATTGTTTTGCCGCACACCGAGAAAAGTGTCATGTATTTTACGTCATGTGATCGGCTCTCGCGATCTGCATGTTTAGAGAGCACCGATCGATCGGTAGAGAGTGAGTATCGGCCGATCTCGATCGGTGCCCGATCGATCGGAGCATCCCTAGCTCCGATGGTTCAGAACAAAACCCATCCCGTTATCCTCCGCGTGAGAAACCTCCCCCGACACGCTGCTGTTATTCGTCTGCTTCCTGACGGGGTTTCCACACGTCTGGCGACCTCGGCCAGATCACAGGTCAGAGGTCAGAGGAAGGTGAGACACGCTGCCTCTGAACACGGATCATTATTCAGAAACTTTTTAAACCTTTACTTTGCTCCAAACCTTCGCCCAGTTTCACAGATGGCACTTTGGCCATTAGTCTAAAGAGTTTCCTTCTTCCCTGCCACGTAGGAAGAACGCTGTGGAGGTGAAATGGAGCCCGTTAGACACTTTTATAACCGCCCCGTCATCAAAAAGTGGACGTTTAAAGGAACTATGTGTCTTAGAGATTCAATTCTGCCACCAATAAGGAGTGGTGAGGGACGCTGCAAGAAGCTCAGAGCACAACGCTGTGTGCGTCACTCTTTAGAGTCCTCCTGGTCTCCTAGCTGTGTGCGTCACTCTTTAGTGTCCCCTGGTCTCCCAGCTGTGTGCGTCACTCTTTAGTGTCCCCTCGGTCTCCCAGCTGTGTGATTCACTCTTTAGTGTCCCCTGGTCTCCCAGCTGTGTGCGTCACTCTTTAGTGTCCCCTGGTCTCCCAGCTGTGTGCGTCACTCTTTAGTGTCACCCTGGTCTCCTAGCTGTGTGCGTACACTCTTTAGTGTCCCCTGGTCTCCCAGCTGTGTGCGTCACTCTTTAGTGTCCCCTGGTCTCCCAGCTGTGTGAGTCACTCTTTAAGTGTCCCCTGGTCTCCAGCTGTGTGCGTCACTCTTTAGTGTCCCCTGGTCTCCCAGCTGTGTGCGTCACTCTTGTGCATGCACTCTTTAGGAGTCCTCCTGGATCTCCCAAGCTGTGTGGGCGTCACTCTTTAGTTCCCCTGGTCGCCAGCTGTGTGATTCACTCTTGTGTCCCCTGTCTCCAGCTGGTGTGCGTCACAGCCTTAGTGTCCCCTCGGGTCGCCCAGCTGTGTGAGTCACTCTTAAGTGTCCCCCTGGTCTCCCAGCTGGGGGGGGGGGGGGGGGGGAGGGGTGCGTCACTCTTTAGTGTCCCCTGGTCTCCCAGCTGTGTGCGTCACTCTTTAGTGTGTCCTACTGGTCTCCGCAGCTGTGTGCGTCAGCTCTTTAGTGTCCGGACCCTGGTCTCCCAGCTTGTGTGGCGGCACATCTTTAAGTGTCCCTCGTCTCCCGCTGTGTGATTCACTCTCGTAGTCCCTGTCCTTGTGCGTCACTCTTTAGTGTCCCCTCGGTCTCACCAGCTGGTGGGATGTCACTCTTTAGGGCTCACTGGTCTCCAGCTGTGTGCCGTCACTCTTTAGTGTCACCCTGGTCTACCAGCTGTGGTGGCGTCACCTTAGTGTCGCCCTGATCTCCCAGCTGTGTGCGTCACTCTTTAGTGTCCCCTGGTCTCCTAGACTGTGTGCGTCAGCTCGTTAGTGTCCCCTGGTCCTCGCCAGCTGTGTGCGTCACTCTTAAGTGTCCCTTGATGTCTCCCAGCTGTGTGCCGTCACATCTTTAGTGTCCCCGGGTCTCCAGCTAGGATGTGCCGTCACTCGTTAGTGTCCCCTGGTCTCCCAGCTGTGTGGCGTCACTCTTTAGTGTCCCACTGGATCTCCCGGCTGTGTGAGTTCCACTCTTAGATGTCCTCCTGGTCTCCTAGTTGTGTGCGTCACTCTTTAGTGTCCCCGTGGTCTCCGCAGCTGTGGGTGTCACGCTTTAGTGTCCCCTGGTCTCCCAGCTGTGTGCATCACTCTTTAGAGTCCTCCTGGTCTCCCAGCTGTGTGCGTCACTCTTTAGTGTCCCCTGGTCTCCCAGCTGTGTGCGCCACTCTTTAGTGTCCCCTGGTCTCCCAGCTGTGTGCGTCACTCTTTAGTGTCCCCTGGTCTCCCAGCTGTGTGCATCACTCTTTAGTGTCCCCTGGTCTCCCAACTGTGTGCGTCACTCTTTAGTGTCCCCTGGTCTCCCAGCTGTGTGCGTCACTCTTTAGAGTCCTCCTGGTCTCCTAGTTGTGTGCGTCACTCTTTAGTGTCCCCTGGTCTCCCAGCTGTGTGCGTCACTCTTTAGAGTCCTCCTGGTCTCCCAGCTGTGTGCGTCACTCTTTAGTGTCCCCTGGTCTCCAGCTGTGTGCGTCACTCTTTAGTGTCCCCTGGTCTCCCAGCTGTGTGCGTCACTCTTTAGTGTCCCCTGGTCTCCCAGCTGTGTGCATCACTCTTTAGTGTCCCCTGGTCTCCGTTGCGTTGTGTTTTGAGCTTCTTCAGCGTTTGGTTTCTGCAGCTTTTAGTAGACGCTGCCATGTCTCCTCAAGTTGCTGAATGTTCTCTAAACGCTGCATGTGTTGTCAAGTTGCTGCAGATGTTTCTTCATGTGGAACCTTTGGGTTTTTATATCTGCATCGTTTCTGAAGCTCCAGCGCGTTTCTCCTGATGGAAGAGTTCAGGGACGTTGTAGCACGTTAGCTCAAGTAGCATAAACATATTTAGCTCTCTGAAAGCTGAGAGCATAGTCAGACTTTTATAATAACCTACTCATTGTTTCAGTCACTTTTTTAAACAGAAAACACGAACCTTCAGATTCTCCTTTCTTTTTCTCTTTTTTCACTTTTTATTTCCTTGCATCCTTCCCTCCTCTCACTCCTTCATTCCCTCTTACCTCTCGCCTCTGAATTTGACTCCACAACATTTCAATTCCATTTCCCATCAGCGTCTATCTGAGTTGCTTTCTATTCATTTCAAGGTCAGAGCGAGGGACTGGGGCGGAGAGAGAAACAGAACGAGGGAGTGTGAGGAAGAGGAGGAGGAAGAGGAGGGAAATAGATGGAGAAGAGGAAATAAGAGCTGGAAGATACACATAAAGAGAGAAATGAAGTGTGCAGTCATTGGAAGAGGGGAAATAAATGGCTTATATTCGAGTTTACTCTGACTCCTTTCTGCTCTTGTCATAATGTGAGAAAGACACATATTGATATCTGCCGCACTGAAACCTGCACACTGTTGTTTTGCGAGCCCACAAATATTAGAAAAGCAGCGTGAAATTACAAGTAAACAACATCTCTGCAGCGCGGTGATCTTCTATCACGCCTGAGACTGTTCTGTTTGCACAAGTAAAAGACAGGTGAAGGAAATATGTTGGAAGGCGCTTTAACAGCCAGAAAACAGCCTCATATTTAAACACATTTTGTGTATTTTCGACTTTAAAACATCCTCTTCTTGCAACATGGAGACATATTACTGCTTTCATTCAATAACGTATCACCTACAAGCATTACATATTAGACCTTTTTCACGAGTAAAGGATAATGAAGTCTGTTCTGCCTAGCAACAGTCTCTTATCGGAACGTAACAACCTCTGGAATGTTCAAATGGACCAATCAGAATGGAGTATTCAACTCAGTGTAAACATAATGTGTATAACCTCTGCATGGTTCTGATCAACTCCACATTTGTATGGCTTCTTCCTTGGCTTACACCTCACCCATTTACCAAGTTTAATAGAAATTGGTCAATACATATTTTTTATATAATATATATATATTTCCTTTTTCGCAGCAGACATCGTCCAAAAGTGTTTTAGTGAGATTCAAGCAGTTTTTTGGAGTCATGACTTTGACCACATATGATCTTGTCTCTTCACTATTCCAGTATGAGCTTCCTTCTCAATGTAAAGACCAGAAAAACGGTCTTTTTTGTTTCCTTTGTTGGTTCTTTTGTAGGATTCAGCAGAGGATTGCGGTACAGAATTAGCAACTCTTTAATCAACATAGTTTTCGAATTGAAGGGCATGAAATAAATTGCATTAAGAAACCATTAGAGAAGCTTCTTTCAACTAAATGTGAAGCAGACGGGACTGATACTTCAGTACAAAGAAGAAAGATTAAAAAACCTTGATAATAATTGAAATTGCTGACATTTTGTGACGTCTACGAACATGGAGAGGAATCCAGCCGCTATGTTCAAAGAGAAAAGGTCCAACTTTATCTGATAGGTCAAAGCCATTGAAGTGAGTGCATATTACTTTTTGGCTAACTTCATGGAAACCCAATTAAAAGACAGCCGGTTCAGAAACAGAACTCCAATCTGATTTATTTTAACATTTCTCAATTTGAACCAAGCATGATCTTTTCTGTGCTCCTCATGTTGAATGCAGATGGCTCCGAGCTGTGTTATATCACAGTGATTATACTCTGGGGATATTTCATCCATGTTAAAACAGTAATCTGCCGCATTATCCTTAGCTAAAGTCCCTTGAAACTGAAGATGATCGTACCACCAGGAGCTGGAATGAATACTTAAGGGAAATATTATATTACATATAACAAACATATCAGGTCATAATTACAGTTCTTCTTCTTCATCTCCTGGAGGATATCATTATATCTCAGAAACAGGCCTCAAGGCGTCAGGAAACTCACATGATGGCAGGAAGTGGAAGATTTTATCGCCAGGTAAGGACAGCTACGAGTCAGATGGTATTACAAATCTATAAGACTCAAATATGAACGTTAATATTTAATGTAAATGTTATTTAACGACACAAATATGATCAAAACAGAGCATTTTATGGGGAAAATGTGTCTTTACTGAGAGCAGGAAGTGGTAGAAGAAAGAAATAAGTGACAGAGAATATACGGTAAAATGTAAGCAGCGTGTTTTAATAAACGCCAGTATCTTGTTCTGTTTATATAAATGTATACGTTTATTTATTAGCGGCTGAATCTGTGTGAGTCGTCCTCTTGAAGCTTTTAGATTATTACCTGATCTTCTCTGAGTTTCTGCTGTTTTTACGGACATGTTCTGATAGTCGTTGATGCTTTTTATGTTTTGTATATATCTGAGATGGACAGATACAGAGAGACGGCGTTAGCTTTCTCTGATGTTTATGTTCCGCCGCGTTATCCAGAATATTCCATGTTGTGATATTAATCTTTCATTTCACCTTGAAAATGACTCCTTATCAACTGTCTGTGTGTGTGTGTGTTTCTGTGTGTGTGTGTGTGTGTGTGTGTGTGTCTGTGTGTGTGTGTGTGTGTGTGTGTGTCTGTGTGTGTGTGTGTGTGTGTGTACAAACACAGATACACAGACACACACAGAAACACACACACACACACACACACACACACACACACACACACACACAGAGACACACACACACACACACACACACACACACACACACACACACACACACACACACACACACACACACACACACAGTGGAAATGGAGGGAAATTAGATGACAACAGGGAAAAAGATATAAGATATATAAATAAATCTTAATAATTAGTAAATACAGGAAAATTACAGTGAAAAATGTGAAGAAATGTCTGACTTTTATTCAAATCTTTATAGTCTTGTAACATTTAGTTTTTTCTTCAAAAAAGCTTTTTTTAAATGTTAGAAAAATGCCCAAAACGTTTTGAAGTGTATATTGTATACGACATGCCATGTTTAGAAACACAAGCAAAGTTCTTCGATATCAAAGGAATACCTTAAGAAACACCAACGGACTGTCATTTAGAATCAGAGGGATCCATCTCTCTCTCCAGTCTGATGTTATCTTTAGCGCTAACACAGTAGCCTTGTTTCTTGCTGGTTATATAATCACTGTCTGTCCTGTGGAGGCGGCTCATTACAGCACCTCAGATGGTGAACTTTCTATCGTGTAAACACAATCTGGACGCAGGGACACAGAATTATCTGTTTTCTTCGTCTCGTTTTTCACGTAGCTGTCAAATCGCAGAGCAAACACTTCTCCGCTGCATATCTGAACTTTGATCCCTGGCAAGAGAGAGAGGACAAAGGTCAGAGGGCGGATTGAAAGGGTGGGGAGCACTGATGGAGAGGTTAAGAGGCAGATATGGGATGGAAAACCAGTTATAGGCATGTCAAAGAAGTGATGGAGAGGTCAAAGAGATGGAGAATGCAATACAGACGGGTAAGATGGAGTTGTTTAAGGGTTAAACGGACGCTGGAAGGTTATGAAGGAATGATCGATGGATATCAATTGTTGAAGGATTGTAAAACGGACTGTACACATGTGGAGACGTGTTGTAGAAGGACTGAATGAATGGTTAAAGGATTGAATGGATGACAGACCATTCAATCCGTATGGTAGAAGGACCGTGAGAATGTTCAAGGACTTATCGAATGGTTGAAGGACGAATCCATTGGTAAAAAGACTCATGTAATGGTTAAAGAACTGATCGAATTATTGAAGGACTAGACAAACGGTCGAAGGACTGGACAACATGATGAAGGACCGGAAAAATCGGTTGAAGGACAAACAGTTGAAGGACAAACAGTTGAAGGACAAACAGTTGAAGGACAAAGCCAATAGTTAAAAGACTGATTCAATGGTAAAAAGCCTAATAGATAGGTTAAAGGACTGGACGAAGGGTAGAAGGACTGATCGAATTGTTGAAAGACTGGACACACCATTGAAGGACTGATCATTAAAGGAATACCTAGGGTAACAATGACTGATAGAGCTTTACCAAACAATATAAGGTACCTCTAGAGCGGTATAAATTGACCATATGAAGATAATAAAGGGGATACAAGAGATGCAGAAGATGAATGAAGGGGTAGACAGTTATGAAAGGGAAACAGAAGGACTCATAGAGGAACGTTTCAAGGTTTAAGAGGCACTTTCAAATAATAGCAGGATATTGTTTGACCCGTCCATCAATCACGCTCTACACATAGCCAGTTGGGAGAGGTTTTAAAACATTGTTTCCATAGAATAAAAAAGACTTCAGTGTCTTTCTCTGCTCGTCTGAACACGAGGAAACTATCTCCGGTTCTTATTAAAACTAGTTGAGAGATAAATTGAATGATAGTGGATTTAAAATGTTTGGTGGAGGGTTTAGTGAAGAGTGTGAGGCGGGAAGATGTGATGGGTGTGTGTTCCCTCCCATAAGTGTGTTTGCTTTCATGCTTTTTGTGTGTGTGTGTGTAATGTGACACACACACACACACACACACACTCAGAGCTGAACAAAGCAGTTTTTGGTTGTGAAACACTCCAATTATAGACGTCCTGCCTGAGTGTGTGTGCGAAATTTAGCAACTAGGCCGGAAACACGATATTATTAACACCTACCTTCAGCAGCACTTTGTGTGTGTGTGCGCGTGTGTGCGCGTGTGTGTGCGCGTGTGTGTGTGTGTATGTATGTGGTTGTGTGTGTGTGTGTGTGTGTGTGTTTGTGTTGGGTGAAAATGAGTTCATGGTAATGATAGCTTATTTAAGGCCTCAGATTCAGCAGGGTGGCTGTTCATCTAGAGAGAAAGGCAATGAGAGGAAGCTCATTAAAAACAGAGCTGAGGAAGAGGAAAGGAGAGGAAGAGGAAGACGGGATGAATGAAATATGAATACAAAGATATCAAAACAGAGGGAGGAAGAGGAGGGTGATGAGGAGAAAATGTTGCCAGAGGAAATAATGTGGAACAAGAAAGAGTGAATTCATTTATACAGACTTGAAAAGAAAGAACAAAATGGAAAACATTGTGAACGACAAACAAAAGAAAAGACGGAGCAGAGGAAATGAAACGAGGAAGGGCAGAAGGAAGTCAACTGGGTCTGCAGAATAAACTCAAATGTCATCGAGAGATATGTAAAAGCCGGGGAGTCAAAACCCGTCCCGAGGGTCTGATGAGCGCTGATTATGAATCCCCGTCAGAGCAGGAAATTAAACTGTGTTCTCACAGCAGGAAGTCCAGGTGACGGCTGGTTAGACGCCAGAAAGCGTCTTCAGACGAGGAGCGAGGGGTTCCATTTGAGTTGTTTTCATTTTAACACATTTATTGAATCATTATCTCCAAATACAGTTCATGTTCGTTCAGTGAAATGTCCAATATGTCTTTGAAACACTAGACTATAGAGCCAGATATCTCAGCAATTAGGGCTTAGATATTCCATGGAATTTCTAAAAGACGAAAGGAAATGTTCTGTATTTTCGATATTTCTTGAATCATTATCTCCGACTAAAGTACAGTTCATGTTCTTTCATTGAAATGTCCAATATGTCACAACGAGTTTGATTGGAGCAGGATATCTTAGCAATTAGAGGGAAAGGGAATGTTCGGTTAGCATGGGTGGCTTCGGTTTTAACGCATTTATTATCTCACTATCTCCAATTACAGTGCAGTTCAAGTTCCTTTAGTGAAATGTCCAATATGTCTTGGAAACACTAGACTATAGAGCAAGATATCTCAGCAATTAGGGGCTGCATTTTCCATGGACATTCCTGAAAGTGGAAAGGAGGGGTTTGGTTAGCATGGGTTGTTTTCATTTAAATGTATTTAATGAATCCTTATCTCCAAATACAGTTCATGTTTCTCTCAGTGAAATGTCCAACTTGTGTTTGTAAAACGCTACACAACCGCATGATATCTTAGCGATTAGAGGCTGGACATTCCTTAAAGAGGAAAGGAGGCGTTTTGGAAGATGTTTGAGTATCTCTGGCGGTGATGATGATATGTCTTCACACCATGTTAGACTACAGCTAATTGTGTTAGCGTTAACGGATCAAAGTTTCCATTGACGTTCCTGTTGATTCCCAATATGTTTTGTGACCAAATGTGTTTTCCTGGAGCAGAAGCTCCCACTTCATCACACCAGTTAATGAAACCAGTTTCGTTAAGCAGACTTCAGAACCAGAAGCCACATTTAGCATGTGTGGTGTTGTAAATGACTGCATGTGAACGCATCGTTACTCATGACAAGCTAACGCCAGACTGTTTGAGACAAACTGCAAAGATAAAGGGTAAAGCTTCTCTATCGTCATTGCAATTTCAGTAACATACACCAGTGAACATGTACGGGGATGGAACATTTCTTTAAGCCATGTTTTAGGTCTTAATTTCTGTCTGTTCCTGACCATGTTATCTTCTAACAGTATTGCACACTGCGAGAATCAAAGTGATCTCAGTCAGGGTTTAATGATTTCATGATAGTTGTTCCAGTTGGAGAGTGTCGGAGCGAATGATTGCTGTATTCAAGTCATCCATGCAGAAGGTGTGTGTGTGTGTGTTCAAGGCTCTCTTTCAAAAGTACTCAAAAGCTTTTCTATCAAAGGTTTTCCGGCTCCAAACACGTCTTGTTTCTGGCCGTCAGTTCAAAGTTGGCTCTGAGGGGCAACATGTTGTTGGGCTCCAGTTTCCCCAAACTTTAAATGAAAGTCCAGCAACCATCATTATGCTGTTAGAACAAATCCATCCTCCTGAACTGGGTCCAACCGGGCCCCAGGTCTTCTGTACATCTTGTTTACTGATTCTTAAAGGATAGGTTAAACCTCAAAACCTCTCGTAGTGTGTGATTACTACCGATGTGATCATCTGTTTTGTAAAGCAAATATTCTACTGAAAATCCAATGAGAAAACGGCATCCCTAGAATTTGAGGTCGTAACTCTTTTTTCCAACGTTTCCTGCTTTCTCTGCACCTTCGTTTTTTACCTCAATCCCAGTGGAGACTTGTGTTGGAAATTATAAATCAAAGTGTTGACAGACTTTTGAAAGGTTTATGTCACCACTTGGCATGAGACCCATTTCTATGAGAACCATACTAAGGTCTCTTTGAGTATTGTCCTAACGTAAAAAGGACAATATTAAAGTATTGTGAAACACAAAGACCCTTGGCATCACATATGCTGTCAGTGCGGTCATCCCATATGCAGCAGGAAACATACAGTACAGGTGTGTTATTTCTAATTCACATGACGTACCTGATGATACTAGTGGCGTGCACATATGGCCTTAGTTGGTGGCAGTTTGATGCAAGACAGCTTTCTTTAGGATCAAGTTAACGTTGTCTTTTGTAATGTAGTCGACTGTCCTGTCACCTTTTCTCAATCGGCTACTCACGTTTACTTTAAGTATATATCGGTTTAAAGCCAGTATTAAAGGTTTTCTTTGGGGGTTTGAAGTCCTGTATAATAATAATAATCATATTTACAGATTGCATACTCATTGATTCATTGGATCCTCTATCCTGAGTTCTGGATGAAGTCGTGGACTTCGGGTCGTGGCTGAACCTGTCTCTGCGGTCCTGCCTTGGGTCTCGTCATGCTGCTTCCCTGATGGCTTCCTCAGGATTGTAGCTGACATCCTCGTGGATTCATCTTCTTATTACAGACACATGCATTTCCTAACATTCGGTCTATATGCTGTAAAATGTATTATCTCTTGGATTTACACACGGCATCTATTGCACGTCTGTCCGTCCTGGGAGAGGGATCCCTCCTCTGTTGCTCTCCCTGAGGTTTCTCCCATGTTCCCCTTAAACTGTGGGGTTTCTCTGGAAGTGTTTCCTTGTACGATGTGAGGGTCTAAGGACAGAGGGTCTAAGGACAGAGGGTCTAAGGACAGAGGGTCTGAGGACAGAGGGTCTAAGGACAGAGGGTCTAAGGACAGAGGGTGTAAGGACAGAGGGTGTCGTTTTTCTCATACTGATATTCTGAACAATCTGTGCTGTTGTATTTGCTGTAAAGTGTCTCTACTGTAGGCTATTTTTATTATATGTACAGCACTTTGGCTCCACCAAAAATCGTTTATAAATGTGCTTTATAAATAAAACTTGATTTGATTTTGATTTGATTCACACGCTTCATCTCAGAGCACAACAGGTGTCCTGACCGCAGCTCAGAGAGAGAGAGACTGACATTTCTATTTCAGCAGATTTACATCCTGCAGAGGCTGTTTATTCTTGGCTTTCTTTGAATGTGTTCCTTTCAGATCTCGGCTTGAAAAAGGAATTACAATTATTCATTTTTTACACAGAAAGCAAGCCCGGACATGTATCAGCTGTGTGTGCGTGTGTGTGTGTGTGTGTGTGTGTGTGTGTGTGTGTGTGTTACTTTACATACATACTGAATAAATCTGCAGCCATACAGCCGTTTGATTTATAAAGTCATGCAGGGACATCAGCAGGGGACGTCCCTCACACAATATCATATTCTTCTGTATACAGTAATGGAGCAGGAATCAGATGTTTGCAGAAGCTGACAGAAAACAATGCAGTGGATGGAGTGTGTGTGTGTGGGTGTTTTGTTTGTATTAATAGGACAGGTCGCTGTTTCCAGGAGAGCAAAAACAAATATGCTTTTTTTTAGTCTCCCTTCTCTTTGGCCCAGATCAGATGTGATAAACATCTTCAGCGTGGCCTCACCACCTCCTCTTCATCACACAGAAATATAAAAACAGATATGGATAAATTGTCTCTCTGACCTCGGTTGATCCACTTCCACCTTGACGTCCGTTCTCCTTTCTAAAACATGCTCCTGGTTAATCCTTTTCTCCACGTTTAGCCATCTTTCACTGAGTCAAACTGGGCCGGAGGGGGGACAAAGGGGTTGGAGGACGACTCACAGTCAGATCAGTTAAACAGGCTGTGTTGTAATTATCTTAATGGCTCCAATAATGGAATATTTAAAACCCGCTGTTTGCAGCTCTTTGTGCTCCGAGCATTGGTTTCTGTCGTCGGACAAGAAGACGGGTTTTAATGTCATTTTAGAGCGGCTCACTTCCATTTGATTTACCACAGACTGTAAAAAGAGTCTTTTTAATTATAAAATGCAGAGATACACTTGATCTATTAACATATGCACTCAGTCATTAGCTGATTAATTCATATATCTGTGATCTGTCCCTGACTCACTAATTAACTAAATTGCTCACATTCATTCATGACGTTTGTTCGTACACTTCTCATACGACACACGTGTGAAAAGGTTGTGTTTACTTCCTGCTGATTCACGAACCATCTGCAACCTGAAATGTGTTTTTCATCAGATAATAGTCTGAACATGTACCCGACCTTCATCCATTCATTCTCTTCTGAATAAACGAGTCCTGTTTGAAGCATGGATTGATTCGGCTCTTGTGATTGGACGAGGCACTCCACCCTCTCTTATGGAGCAGAATGAGTTTTTGGAGCCTCGGTCCTCAGTAATGGATGGAAATGAGGCGAGACACAACGAGAGCCATTCAGACCTCATCTGGCTGTCTGACACCTCCGCTAACACCTAGCACTCTGCTAATGGCTCTGTGTGTGTGTGTGTGTGTGTGTGTGTGTGTGTGTGTGTGTGTGTGTGTGTGTGTGTGTGTGTGTGTGTGTGTGTGTGTGTGTGTGTGTGTGTGTGTGTGTGTGTGTGTGTGTGTGTGTGTGTGTGTGTGTGTGTGTGTGTGTGTGTGTGTGTGTGTGTGTGTTGTGTGTGTGTGTGTGTGTGGACACTAGCTGCAAATGTTTTGTTTGGGCACTGGAAAAGCTTTCACTGCTGGCATACATACACACACAGCCGAATACAAACAAACCTAGTAAACATTGGTAGGCAGCCATAATGTTACATTTACTCTGCTTTATCGTCTATTTTACTATATATTGGACCACCATTTACTAAGTGAACATCATGCTGTATGGTAGAATACTTTAAACTAGAGATTGAGACCATAAACTCATGAGGAACATTTTTACTGAGGTAATAAAGAGAGAGAGAAGTAGGAACATTTCCTCATAGACTTCTCTACAATCTGAGGTAATAAAGAGAGAGAGGTAGGAACATTTCCTCATAGACTTCTCTACAATCTGAGGTAATAAGGAGAGAGAGAGGTAGGAACATTTCCTCATAGACTTCTCTACAATCTGAGGTAATAAGGAGAGAGAGAGGTAGGAACATTTCCTCATAGACTTCTCTACAATCTGAGGTAATAAAGAGAGAGAGGTAGGAACATTTCCTCATAGACTTCTCTACAATCTGAGGTAATAAGGAGAGAGAGAGGTAGGAACATTTCCTCATAGACTTCTCTACAATCTGAGGTAATAAAGAGAGAGAGAGGTAGGAACATTTCCTCATAGACTTCTCTACAATCTGAGGTAATAAAGAGAGAGAGAGAAGCAGGAACATTTCCTCATAGACTTCTCTACAATCTGAGGTAATAAGGAGAGAGAGAAGTAGGAACATTTCCTCATAGACTTCTCTACAATCTGAGGTAATAAGGAGAGAGAGGTAGGAACATTTCCTCATAGACTTCTCTACAATCTGAGCTAATACAGAGAGAGAGAGAAGCAGGAACATTTCCTCATAGACTTCTCTACAATCTGAGGTAATAAAGAGAGAGAGGTAGGAACATTTCCTCATAGACTTCTCTACAATCTGAGGTAATAAAGAGAGAGAGAGAAGCAGGAACATTTCCTCATAGACTTCTCTACAATCTGAGGTAATAAGGAGAGAGAGAAGTAGGAACATTTCCTCATAGACTTCTCTACAATCTGAGGTAATAAGGAGAGAGAGGTAGGAACATTTCCTCATAGACTTCTCTACAATCTGAGGTAATAAAGAGAGAGAGAGAAGCAGGAACATTTCCTCATAGACTTCTCTCCAATCTGAGGTAATAAGGAGAGAGAGAAGTAGGAACATTTCCTCATAGACTTCTCTACAATCTGAGGTAATAAAGAGAGAGAGAGAAGCAGGAACATTTCCTCATAGACTTCTCTACAATCTGAGGTAATAAGGAGAGAGAGAAGTAGGAACATTTCCTCATAGACTTCTCTACAATCTGAGGTAATAAGGAGAGAGAGGTAGGAACATTTCCTCATAGACTTCTCTACAATCTGACTTGCCCCCTGCTGGATGTTAGAGAGAATGCATTAGCTTCACATTTCAGAATATAAACTGAAGTGTGTCCAATCATAGCTTTCCACTGTCTATACCCTGATATCCAAAATCAATCATTCAAGAGGATCAGAAATATCAATGACCATCAGATCAAAACCTCACCACAGTAATCCTAATAGAACCCTAGGACGGTCAAATGTGGTCCTTTTTTAACTAAAACCAGTCAAAAGTGTGTGAAAGCCACACAAAGTATGCCAAAAAAGCAGCAGCTACACATTTGGTTACTTAAATATATTGTTGTCTGAACTGATTTAAGGAATTAGTACTATCAAGTCTTCAATAAACTCATTTCTTAAACAAGCGAGTGGGTTAGGGTCAACGATGTAACAACGGGATGAGCGAAAGATGACACTTCTTCTTCTGTGGTGTTTATGACACACCACATAAACACAGCTCATAGAGCGAGTCTGACTCATAGATTCAAAGACTTCATTGTCTGAAGTCTCCTGGCTTTTCTCACAGTGTTACAGTCAATATACTGAGGTTATCAACAGAAATAAAGAATCATGTATTAAACGGAGGAAACATCTATTGTTATACATAGGATGCAACCCATTTAGATTAAGACATTATGACACTAAGACATTACTACTATAGACTAAGACTATAGATTAAGATACTAAGACACTTAGACATTAAGACGAAGACACTAAGACTGAACAAGTAAGACTGAACACAAACGTCCAACCCATTTAGATTTAAGACTAAGACACTATGACACTAAGACATTCCTACTAAAGGCTTAGACTATAGATTAAGATACTAAGACACTTAAGACTAAAGACTAAAACACTAAAAGCTAAGAAACTAAGACATTTAGACATGAAGAATAAAGACTAAAACACTAAGAGCTAAGACACTAAGACTGAACACAAACGACCAAGATATTCTGACTCAAGACTAAAGCACTGGGAAATTAAGACTTAAAACGTAACCCTAAAGACATGAAGACTAAATCTGGACACAGATAACTTTAGTCCAAATCACTGAGGTTGGTTCTGAAGCCCCGGACACACCAAGCCGATTTTGGCAATCGATGTGTGTCAGGCCGACGATGAGCGTCCTGTTGCCCTACTCAGATCGGTGTGTCCCGCACCGTCGTTTCTTTTCAGCCGTGCCGACACCTTGTTGGCCGAAAACCTACCGATTCGACAAATCGGCCAAAGGCTGTCGGTCAAAGAAATCACTCTGATTGGCTGTTCAGCTTAGCGAATCAGTGCATGAGAAGCGAAAGGGAAGTGAGGGACCCAAACAAACGATTAAGAAGGCAAATGTGAGATTTCATTTACCTCCAGCTCTCGACACAGGTTCGGGAAAGCCCCGTGAGCTTCTCGCTGTAGAGTGAAAATGGAACGCACACGCTATTTGTTGTTTGTTTGTATCACACAGTCTGTTCTTCTTCTCTCGGTTATCACACAGTCTGTCTTCCGGTTGTTGCCTCTTTTGAATGATGAATACACACTACCGCCGCCTGCTGGTAAGGAGAGTTATTGCCACTCACGCAGGCGCAGTGCGTACGTGCTTCTTGGCCGTCGGCTGAAGTCTTTGCGGTGTGTTCCAGTGCGACACATGGCCAAGACGCAGAGACGCGAGGCGACACAACAGTCGGGTCCGTCTGTGTGAGTTCTTTGGTGTCAGCTTGGTGTGTCTCGACCTTTAGGGTCAGTTTTGGATTGTTTTGAGGTAAGACCAGGAAACTCAGCCCGAGACCAAAGCATTGTGTTTGGACTAAAGTATCTCTCTCCCTCTCTAACAAACCAACATGTCTCCCTGTCTCTCTCTGGGTCTCTCCCATCTTTCTCCCCCTTCATCTCCATGAATCACCCTAACTGTTCGCTGTGTTTCCTCGTCATTTATCCTCCGCCTGTCGTGCAGATCAAAAGCCCAATTAGCAGAAAGACACGGCGTCCTCCTACACACTGAACTCTGCCTCCATAGATTGTAATTGTTATTTTGCTAATTAGACACCAAATTGGATGTCATCCAGCTGGATGCTGGAGACAGTTGTCAGCAGAGTTTTAATGATGCACCTCTGGAAACAAGAAGTTTGAACAGTTAGTTTGACTGTCACTCACTGCTGTCAGCGCTTTGTTGAGTTTACAGCAACTGCCACGTCTGGAGTTCATTAATAAGTTCTTAAATGTTGAAGGTGAAGATCGGAGAAAGTAAGTGTCTCTGTGTGAGTTTTGTTTACTGAAGTTGAGATTATCCATCTGATATATCTTTGCAAAAACAACGTTTATTGACAGTTAACGATGTTGATGTCCAAAGATGGTAAAGACACATTGCTCATAAGCTTTTTTCTTATATAAACTCTGGAGAATCAGGTCTGGAGATTGTCTAAAGTTTGCTTTTCATTCTGAGCACTTGGAGATTGACCGTTCAGAAGCGTTCTTACTCTTAATACTTGAAATCCCCTCCGTGGTTGAAAGTATTCTCAGTGAAGGTGAAGTGGCTCTCTGCAGAAGGCATGACATGTTGAGGCTTTCACACTGGTCATGGTTTGTTATTTGGACAAAAACAACAGAGTCTTTTGCCTTTTCTCCAGGTTGTACACAGGGGCGGCGGGTACTGTAGGCTAATATTTGTGTCACTGCATCCTGGTAAAATAAAAAAATAATGTATGTTTGTGTCTTTGACATGCAGACCCTGGATATGTTTGAGTTATCTTAACTAACCCTAACAAACGAGATCTCGCTAAGCGGTCCTACGACGCTGGTTATCAACTCGGTAAGTCAAGCCAGGGATTCTCTCTCCAGCTGAAAGGGGCGGGGTTAGCTACATTTGACCAATCACAAACAGGGACAAGTGTACTGAAAGCGCAGCGTCATACTTCATTAATGAAAAGTAAACTAATATTAGACAAATATGAACCATGACTTAAACATATAATCCAGGATCAAAGCCACAGAGCTGCACCTGCAAGGTGAATACAGCTGGTAACAGAACAAGTGTTTGAATGCGTACATTAACAGGTTTATGATATCACTGCCTCTTTGGAAGAAATAATCACTAGTTGCAACAGAAGTGTGTGAGGCATTTAGGGAAGACAGTAGGACATAGGAAGGTGTGTGTGTGTCAGATGTAGTCATGTGATTGTGTGATTATCCCCTCTCGTTGATGTCTGCTCTCGTCTCTCCTTCACGCTACACTTGTCACAGAGGGACTGTTTCTGTGTCAGTCGTGATTTACAAAACACAACCTATTTCCATACAATCTATCTGAGGGAATGTGCCTTCTTAGACGGCTAAGACACCATCTGACTTTCATTACATTTGACTCGAGTGTTTCCTCAACTTAATGTGTTGCTTAAAATAATACTTCTGCATACAGTATGTGACACTGTGAGTGTTGCACGGCCAGATACGGCTCAGCTGACTCAGATAAGGAGATATATGATATATTATGATATTATTATGATCGATGATCTGATTGATGATGTGATATCAGCGTGATATGAATGATAAGTGTGACACGTCGGCGTCTTCTCTGCATCCTGCAGTTTAAACTGTATTTCCTTTATCCTGTGATATGACTTGATAGATTTAAACTCCGCACACTGAGCTCTGATTGGTCAGCAGGCGGTGCTTTCACTGAGTTGATCTCTTTTCTATAGACGCCGGAGGCGGGCAGCGTCAGGTAAACAAAAGTTATTTAGCCTTCCCAGACCTGAGCCTCACGCACCGCCTGTGGTTGTACATGATCTCTTTATTTGGAATACACAACGTTAAATTATTCGTCCGTCTGGCAAACCATAACCCTCTTCATTTTGATATAAAATGTTCAGTCTCCTGTGGACACAATTCCTGAGTAATTCTTTAAAAGAAGGTCACACAGACAAATGTAAAACCTGTGTCCTTGCACTCGTATTCCTTTGTCTTCTAAAACCACAATACACAGAAACATGTGAACACCTGGAGAATTCATCATAGTTTGAAGGTCTTCCACCATCAGAGAGCCCTTTGGTCCGTTGTTCCCCAAACTGTCATTAATACCAACCTGAGCCCAGATGAAAGTTGGTGAGACCGAGGTATCGATTGGACCTGATGAGTTCTGCAGACACAAAAACAAGAGCGATGGTTCTGGAGGATTTATTACAGATTCTGTCTGTTCGTCCTTCACATTGTTTCCTCCTCGCTCTCGGCCTGTTGCTTCGATTTACGCCGGCAGGTGCTTCAAACCGCACATTCCCTCAGATAGATTGTATGGAAATAGGTTGTGTTTTGTAAATCACGACTGACACAGAAACAGTCCCTCTGTGACAAGTGTAGCGTGAAGGAGAGACGAGAGCAGACATCAACGAGAGGGGATAATCACACAATCACATGACTACATCTGACACACACACACACACCTTCCTATGTCCTACTGTCTTCCCTAAATGCCTCACACACTTCTGTTGCAACTAGTGATTATTTCTTCCAAAGAGGTTATGTTTTCAGTGAGTTTGTCAGCAGGGATTAAGGACAAACTATTTGAAATGAGGCACAGTGACAGGGTGTATCATGGGCCGAGGAAGAAGCCATTAAATAAACAAATGATCGTAAACTTATAGTGAAGGGCATGGCCTTGGCAGAAGTCTGCACTCAATGACTTTATACTAATGAAACATCTTTTTGTGATTCATTGATCGGTCTTTGAAATGTCAAAGAGGACGCATTCTGCTCATTCTCAGGTTCATGTTGAGTATTTAGTGGCTCTACTGTGACATGTTCATACAGAGGATGTTAGTGTTTGCAGACCATTAACATGCACACAAACCTATAGAAATCACTACAGGAGAGGGGACACCACAGAAAGCAGAATAGGGCCTTTTCAAATATTGTTAAAAACGTCCGTAACACGTTTTGAAAATGCCTTGCTTTGTCTGAAAAAGGGCCAAAAACCCATCGATATTTAAAATACAGTTGCTTACTTTGAGAAGCTGGAGCTGACAGTTTGAAACAATATACTCGTATACCTGAGAAGGACTTGTGTTTTTAAAGGTTTTTGAAGCCTACATCTGGTGTCATCATTTGTTTTTTAGCCCTGATTTTGTTTATTGTTCTCTTGATTCTTAGCTGAGGTTTTGGTCCCATATCTACTGATGTTTTGAGTCCAATTTGGTCATCTATAAGTCCTGGTTATACAGAATGTTCTTTGTTGATTTAGCCTTAGTTTGGTCCAATATCCACTGATGTTATTTAGTGTAATGATCGTTGGCTTTAGCCCTGATTTGGTTCAGTACTCTAGCATATTAGATGAGGTTTCGTCGAGTATCTATTGATGTTTTTAGCCCTGCTTTGGTCCAAATGATTGTCGGATTGACTGCAAACATGTTGTTGTTGTTGTTGTTGTTGTTGTGGGTTGTTTGCCTCCTGCTGAATGACATTTCTGCAGAACAGTTGCATCTAATTCCCTGCTTTTGCTTGCAATCATTCCCTTTAAGTGTTATTGATTCCCCGTATATTATTACCTGTCATTATGGACGTTAAAACAGAAGCGTTGCATCTCGAAGGTGAACTCTTCGTTTCTCTGTGAAAGTCTTGTCTGCCAGAGAGGCTCGACCTTGAGGCGTAATCACAGATGTTCTGCAAGGTCACAACAAACACACACTCTCCTCTATCGTGGCTGAACCTGTCTCTGCGGTCCTGCCTGGGTCTCGTCATGCTGCTTCCCTGATGGCTTCCACAGGATTGTAGCTGACATCCTCGTGGTTTCATCTTCTTATTACAGACACATGCATTTCCTAACATTCGGTCTATATGCTGTAAAATGTATTATCTCTTGGATTTACACACGGCATCTATTGCACGTCTGTCCGTCCTGGGAGAGGGATCCCTCCTCTGTTGCTCTCCCTGAGGTTTCTCCCATGTTCACTTTAAACTGTGGGTTTTCTCTGGAAGAGTTTCCTTGTACGATGTGAGGGTCTAAGGACAGAGGGTCTAAGGACAGAGGGTCTGAGGACAGAGGGTCTAAGGACAGAGGGTCTGAGGACAGAGGGTGTCGTATTTCTCATACTGATATTCTGAACAATCTGTGCTGTTCTATTTGCTGTAAAGTGTCTCTACTGTAGGCTATTTTTATTATATGTTCAGCACTTTGGCTCCACCAAAAATCGTTTATAAATGTGCTTTATAAATAAAACTTGATTTGATTTGATATAAAGAATTCACTGTAGTGTAGTTATAGCAACCAATATTTGATCAATAAGGCCTTGAGAAATGTTTGTCCTTCTCAGTGATTCCTCATCCTTTTCACTTATTTCCTCACTTTGTACATCAGGTATAACATGTACTTGGATACTGGTGTTTTAGCCCTGGTTAGAAAGAATCATATCTGGTGTTTTAGCCCTGGTTAGAAAGGATCATATCTGGTGTTTTAGCCCTGGTTAGAAAGGATCATATCTGGTGTTTTAGCCCTGGTTAGAAAGGATCATATCTGGTGTTTTAGCCCTGGTTAGAAAGGATCATATCTGGTGATTTAGCCCTGGTTAGAAAGGATCATATCTGGTGTTTTAGCCCTGGTTAGAAAGGATCATATCTGGTGATTTAGCCCTGGTTAGAAAGGATCATATCTGGTGTTTTAGCCCTGGTTAGAAAGGATCATATCTGGTGTTTAGCCCTGGTTAGAAAGGATCATATCTGGTGTTTTAGCCATGGTTAGAAAGGATCATATCTGGTGATTTAGCCCTGGTTAGAAAGGATCATATCTGGTGATTTAGCCCTGGTTAGAAAGGATCATATCTGGTGTTTTAGCCCTGGTTAGAAAGGATCATATCTGGTGATTTAGCCCTGGTTAGAAAGGATCATATCTGGTGTTTTAGCCCTGGTTAGAAAGGATTATATCTGGTGATTTAGCCCTGGTTAGAAAGGATCATATCTGGTGATTTAGCCCTGGTTAGAAAGGATCATATCTGGTGTTTTAGCCCTGGTTAGAAAGGATCATATCTGGTGTTTTAGCCCTGGTTAGAAAGGATCATATCTGGTGTTTTAGCCCTGGTTAGAAAGGATCATATCTGGTGTTTTAGCCCTGGTTAGAAAGGATCATATCTGGTGATTTAGCCCTGGTAAGAAAGGATCATATCTGGTGATTTAGCCCTGGTTAGAAAGGATCATATCTGGTGTTTTAGCCCTGGTTAGAAAGGATCATATCTGGTGATTTAGCCCTGGTTAGAAAGGATCATATCTGGTGATTTAGCCCTGGTTAGAAAGGATCATATCTGGTGATTTAGCCCTGGTTAGAAAGGATCATATCTGGTGTTTTAGCCCTGGTTAGAAAGGATCATATCTGGTGTTTTAGCCCTGGTTAGAAAGGATCATATCTGGTGATTTAGCCCTGGTTAGAAAGGATCATATCTGGTGTTTTAGCCCTGGTTAGAAAGGATCATATCTGGTGTTTTAGCCCTGGTTAGAAAGGATCATATCTGGTGTTTTAGCCCTGGTTAGAAAGGATCATATCTGGTGTTTTAGCCCTGGTTAGAAAGGATCATATCTGGTGTTTTAGCCCTGGTTAGAAAGGATCATATCTGGTGTTTAGCCCTGGTTAGAAAGGATCATATCTGGTGTTTTAGCCCTGGTTAGAAAGGATCATATCTGGTGATTTAGCCCTGGTTAGAAAGGATCATATCTGGTGTTTTAGCCCTGGTTAGAAAGGATCATATCTGGTGTTTTAGCCCTGGTTAGAAAGGATCATATCTGGTGATTTAGCCCTGGTTAGAAAGGATCATATCTGGTGATTTAGCCCTGGTTAGAAAGGATCATATCTGGTGTTTTAGCCCTGGTTAGAAAGGATCATATCTGGTGTTTTAGCCCTGGTTAGAAAGGATCATATCTGGTGTTTTAGCCCTGGTTAGAAAGGATCATATCTGGTGTTTTAGCCCTGGTTAGAAAGGATCATATCTGGTGTTTTAGCCCTGGTTAGAAAGGATCATATCTGGTGTTTTAGCCCTGGTTAGAAAGGATCATATCTGGTGATTTAGCCCTGGTTAGAAAGGATCATATCTGGTGTTTTAGCCCTGGTTAGAAAGGATCATATCTGGTGATTTAGCCCTGGTTAGAAAGGATCATATCTGGTGATTTAGCCCTGGTTAGAAAGGATCATATCTGGTGATTTAGCCCTGGTTAGAAAGGATCATATCTGGTGATTTAGCCCTGGTTAGAAAGGATCATATCTGGTGTTTTAGCCCTGGTTAGAAAGGATCATATCTGGTGTTTTAGCCCTGGTTAGAAAGGATCATATCTGGTGTTTTAGACCTGGTTAGAAAGGATCATATCTGGTGTTTTAGCCCTGGTTAGAAAGGATCATATCTGGTGTTTTAGCCCTGGTTAGAAAGGATCATATCTGGTGTTTTTAGCCCTGGTTAGAAAGGATCATATCTGGTGATTTAGCCCTGGTTAGAAAGGATCATATCTGGTGTTTTAGCCCTGGTTAGAAAGGATCATATCTGGTGTTTTTAGCCCTGGTTAGAAAGGATCATATCTGGTGATTTAGCCCTGGTTAGAAAGGATCATATCTGGTGTTTTAGCCCTGGTTAGAAAGGATCATATCTGGTGATTTAGCCCTGGTTAGAAAGGATCATATCTGGTGTTTTAGCCCTGGTTAGAAAGGATCATATCTGGTGTTTTTAGCCCTGGTTAGAAAGGATCATATCTGGTGTTTTAGCCCTGGTTAGAAAGGATCATATCTGGTGTTTTAGCCCTGGTTAGAAAGGATCATATCTGGTGTTTTAGCCCTGGTTAGAAAGGATCATATCTGGTGTTTTAGCCCTGGTTAGAAAGGATCATATCTGGTGTTTTAGCCCTGGTTAGAAAGGATCATATCTGGTGTTTTAGCCCTGGTTAGAAAGGATCATATCTGGTGATTTAGCCCTGGTTAGAAAGGATCATATCAGGTGTTTTAGCCCTGGTTAGAAAGGATCATATCTGGTGTTTTAGCCCTGGTTAGAAAGGATCATATCTGGTGTTTAGCCCTGGTTAGAAAGGATCATATCTGGTGTTTTAGCCCTGGTTAGAAAGGATCATATCTGGTGTTTTTAGCCCTGGTTAGAAAGGATCATATCTGGTGTTTTAGCCCTGGTTAGAAAGGATCATATCTGGTGATTTAGCCCTGGTTAGAAAGGATCATATCTGGTGTTTTAGCCCTGGTTAGAAAGGATCATATCTGGTGTTTTAGCCCTGGTTAGAAAGGATCATATCTGGTGATTTAGCCCTGGTTAGAAAGGATCATATCTGGTGTTTTAGCCCTGGTTAGAAAGGATCATATCTGGTGTTTTAGCCCTGGTTAGAAAGGATCATATCTGGTGTTTTAGCCCTGGTTAGAAAGGATCATATCTGGTGATTTAGCCCTGGTTAGAAAGGATCATATCTGGTGATTTAGCCCTGGTTAGAAAGGATCATATCTGGTGTTTTAGCCCTGGTTAGAAAGGATCATATCTGGTGATTTAGCCCTGGTTAGAAAGGATCATATCTGGTGATTTAGCCCTGGTTAGAAAGGATCATATCTGGTGTTTTAGCCCTGGTTAGAAAGGATCATATCTGGTGATTTAGCCCTGGTTAGAAAGGATCATATCTGGTGATTTAGCCCTGGTTAGAAAGGATCATATCTGGTGTTTTAGCCCTGGTTAGAAAGGATCATATCTGGTGTTTTTAGCCCTGGTTAGAAAGGATCATATCTGGTGTTTTAGCCCTGGTTAGAAAGGATCATATCTGGTGTTTTAGCCCTGGTTAGAAAGGATCATATCTGGTGATTTAGCCCTGGTTAGAAAGGATCATATCTGGTGTTTTAGCCCTGGTTAGAAAGGATCATATCTGGTGTTTTAGCCCTGGTTAGAAATGATCATATCTGGTGATTTAGCCCTGGTTAGAAAGGATCATATCTGGTGTTTTAGCCCTGGTTAGAAAGGATCATATCTGGTGTTTTAGCCCTGGTTAGAAAGGATCATATCTGGTGTTTTAGCCCTGGTTAGAAAGGATCATATCTGGTGTTTTAGCCCTGGTTAGAAAGGATCATATCTGGTGATTTAGCCCTGGTTAGAAAGGATCATATCTGGTGATTTAGCCCTGGTTAGAAAGGATCATATCTGGTGATTTAGCCCTGGTTAGAAAGGATCATATCTGGTGTTTTAGCCCTGGTTAGAAAGGATCATATCTGGTGTTTTAGCCCTGGTTAGAAAGGATCATATCTGGTGTTTTTAGCCCTGGTTAGAAAGGATCATATCTGGTGTTTTAGCCCTGGTTAGAAAGGATCATATCTGGTGATTTAGCCCTGGTTAGAAAGGATCATATCTGGTGTTTTAGCCCTAACGTTGACCAACAATACTTAATGTTGTGGCCTACTGTTAATGTATTGTTCATTGGTTTCAATATTCTCTTCTTTTTTATCCGTGGATTAGTTGATTATATCTGATCCCTGCTTTTAGTCCATCATTTTTAATGTGTTCTCCGGTTTGATTTCATATTCTCTGTAGTCTGAGCCCTTCTTTGGTCCAGTATCCATTGAGGTTGGAGCCTATTGTTCTTGTAATATTCATTAATATCAGCGCTGACTTTGTTCATTATTCTCTTGTATCTTAGCCGAGGTTTGTCTCTTGATGTTTTAGTCGTGCTTTTGTCCGTTTCGAGTGTACGATATTGTTGTATAGCCCTGGTTTGAAAGGATCTGGTGTTTTAGCCCTAACTTTGACCAACATCCATTAACGCTAGTCTACTTTTAATGTATTATTAATTGGTTTCAGATCCTACTTTTCACTTAAGCTACTATTGTGTTTAATATTCTTTTGTATCTTAGCTGTGGTTTGGTCCAATATCTATTGATGTGTTCGTCCTCTTTATTTCAATGAGCTGTTGGTTTGACAGGATATTCTTATGTGTTTTAACACTAATTTTGTCATTGAATTTATAGCCTATACTTTCAGTGGAATCTCTGTTGGTTTTAACCCTGATTTTGTTAGATTTCCCCAATTTCCACGTATGTTGAAGGTAGCCTACATTCTATGTGATATGTATTTGCATCACTGCTTTTAGTCCAATAGTTTATGTGTTTTAGCTTTAGTTTGGTCTTTATCTCATCCTATATTCGGTCTTCTTTTCAGTTGTGTTTTAGCCCTGAAGTGGTTGAATATTGTCTCGTATCTCAGCTGTGGTTTGATCCAATATCCATCGATGTTGTCGCCTACTTCCAACTTCAATATTCATTCGTTTTATCCCTGATTTAGTTTAATATCCTCATTCTTTAGCTGTGCTCTGTCTCTCTTGTATCTTATATGTGCATTATTTCTCTTTCTTCGATCATATGGTTTCTTAATGTCCATGGTTTTAGCCTTAGTTTGGTCTTGATCTTATTTCGTCAACTTTTCAGTTGTGTTTTAGCTTGAGCTTGGTCTTTATCTCATCCTATATTCGGTCTTCTTTTCAGTTGTGTTTTAGCCCTGAAGTGGTTGAATATTGTCTCGTATCTCAGCTGTGGTTTGATCCAAAATCCATCGATCTTGTACCTATACTTCCAACTTCAATATGCATTCGTTTTATCCCTGATTTAGTTTAATATCCTCATCCTTAAGCTGTGCTCTGTCTCTCTTGTATCCACTGATGTTCTACCCTTCCTCTCTTCCTGGATGATAATGAAACATCTGTCACATAGTTTAACTCACAGATACACACTCATACATTTGCATTATTGCTCTCTCATTGCATCATATGGTCCCTTAATGTTATGTTGATGATGTCTCTCGGGCTCTGGGCTCTCGAGCGTCTGATTGATGCTGACCTTGACTTCACTGCGTTTGTGAAACACATCAATCCATCAACGAAGTGCACAGGATCCAACATTATGATCTGTGTCATTTGCATATCAGCACATTATCTGCTGCGTCTGAACGCTCCTTTAAACGTTTTAATGTCGACTCGTGCATCTCGTCTTTTCCTCGGCTCGCGTCTGATGACAGTTTTCTGTTAATGGCTCGTTCTTATAGTTATTACTCCCTGGGATGAAATACATCACTCACAATAAGTACACAGCAAGACAGAAGTACTTTTTGTTATTTGATTTAATGGTTGTCTTGTTCATAACTACGTATCAGCAGTGGTGTGGCGTTTCCAGATGTTACGCCCACAGAGAGATGGAGTTTCACATCGTTTATTAATATGAAATGCGCAGCTTTCTCTACATTTAAATGCTTAACTGAATTTAGAAAACAAATACCCCTTTTTCCTTTAAATGGGATCTTATCATCACGTTTCTTTGCTCTCACCTTAACCAGAGAGCTACACGGAAACACAATTCAATTAGATAAATAAAATATAAATAATATTTAAAAAACACAATAATATACTAAATTACATACATACACATTTAAATGAATAAAACAATTCAAACACGCAATATTACAATACAAATAATAATAATATTTAATGTTTGTCAATTTTACAAACTAAGATTTTGAATCTAAAGTCAGAACATTAACGTTATTCTAAACTGGTGTATATGTACGTGGTCATTATGGGGAGAAGAACCCCCGACAGACACATGATCCCGCTTATCACACGGCCAGATACTAAACTAACTAACGACTCCACTCCCAATAGTAATTGAAATGATTGAATTGACTTAAAAATGATCGTATTTCTTCGGCTAAGAAAACACATTCTGCGTTCCACGGCGCACCAACGGCTGGAGCTGCGACAACAACCACTTTACGGCAGCACTGTCTCTGCTCACAGTTTCTGATCCGCTAACAAGTCCCTGAACTCTGCAGAGCCCACCCCGTGTTCTGTTAGTGTTCACTTCCTCTCTGCTTTCTTCTGGGCATGTATCTGACGTCCAGCGCTCCGCCTTTTACCCTCTTTCTCTTTCTGGATCCTTGGTCTGTACTCCAGGATTAACAACCTGTCACGTGTTCTGAATTGACCAATCAGAATCGACTATTCAACTAAACCACGTAATACATTTTTTGAAATACTAATTTTGCTAAAAAGTATACTCTTTATAAAATTCTAAATTCCTAAAAACAATATTTAAAAAT